>JAIZAY010000890.1:0-26409 GCA_029531755.1 Holothuria leucospilota | reverse complement strand
GTGTCACATTCTATTTTGATCTTGGAGTATACGTATCATTGTAAAGAGCAAAGATGGGAAATTTGAATGAATATTTTATTTTTGTAAACTCATCTCATTATGTATGCAAATATGCAAATTAGATGACGTCATACGGTTTTTTTCACAGAAAATCATAAAAAAAAATACAGATCATTATTATTTTGAAATTTATGGTGCAGGAGATTGTTTGGCATCCTTTTCTCTTTCATTTGATACCAAATTTGAGGGAATTGGACCAAAAATGAGGAAGATATGCCCATTTTACTTTTAGTATACAGCCCACACTGAACTAACACACACTGACCTTATGTGACCTCTACACACAGAACGCTATGGCTCAGTGCACGGTGAAACGTAAACAACTTTGGATCTATAAATAGAGCTGCATGGCTTTTTAAGGTAGCTCTGAATGGCCATTTTAGTGAGTGAAAAAGTCGGAGGGGTGTTGTGGGTTATAATTATTGATATTGGAAGGGGATTTTTGGGTCAGAAATGCATGTTTTGGGCCAAATTTGACGCATTTTTCAAAAATGCATATGTCTGGATCTTTCAAACTCTCTAACTCACCCTACCCTTGCCATTTATGGATATCTTTTGGTATGGTTTTATTGCGAATTTTGTAAAAGCCATTTTAGTCTTTGAATGAAAGAGATCGGACTTTCCGTTGCTGAGTAATGAATTTGTTTGGGGGTCGGCTATTTTGGGCAAAAATTTACCGAAAATACGCATTTTTGAATTTTTTTACTTAAAATATCTCTAAATTCCCTATACCTGGCATCTAATCACCTCTCATGGTGTTTCTTTAGGTTCTAAGGTATTCAGAAAAAAAAGTGAGTAGGGTGACCTTTTCCTAAGTGCCTGAACTAATTGTATGAAAATTATGATTTCATTTTTAGAATTTTTGATTTTTTGGAGCATTTTTTGAATGTAAACAACTATTTTTCGATGTTTTGTGAAAAATTTTCAATATACAACCCCCCAAAAATAGTAGCATTGCACAGAACTCTTTGTAAGCTTTATTTTGGTGGTTAAATGAAGGCTGAGGAGTGAAAATTGACAAAGTTATATTTTTTTTAAAAAGGCAGCTTTTTCTGGGTAGAGGGTCTACCCAGGTGCACTGAAAAGGGTCTATTCTGCTATATGATTAGTAGAAAAAACCACAAAAATGACAATAAGAGAGCACAAACAAGCGGGAAAAAATAGCGTATATTTCGGACAGTCCTGTGTCCTTCTTCAGCGCAAAATGTGAAGTGAAGGTTAATTTACAAACAACAGACACAACAATGGGGTTAACAAGTACCTGAGCATCTTAAACGATTTTCCTTCTGTGATTAATTACCTTCGCCAAGGGGTTTTACCCCTTATAGCATATTCAGGACACTTGAAAATGTACTGTATTCTCCACGTTTAACATAGCCAGTGCATTCAAGATCCTCGAAAATGATTATTAAGCATTCAGAATTAAATATCCTGTCTTCAAAATCCAAAAATTAACCTTAAAACGTGGTATAATTGTGGTGATTTTGCAACTTCCTTAATGGCTCCCTCGTATGGACTTCGGAGTGAGCTTTGGAATATTGTTGTTGAAACACCATGCATTCGCCATGTGTTCTGAATACCTAAAACGGTGGGTTTAGTGCTTGGAAGCAAGGCTCATGGTGTTACATGGAAATAACATAACTCTGATAATGGGTTAACTGCAGTTATGTAAAACTACGGATGGCGGTGCAGTTATCAAATTTGCTATCACTTTACCAAAATGAAATGGCAAGGTAAGTTAAAAAATTTAAATTAAAATGTCCATGTCAATTAAAAGCTAAAAATGGACTCAGCAAACAAATTTTAACTTAGTCATTTTAAACACCCAGATCACTATCGACAGAAGGTGTTTTGGCCAGGTCCATTTCATTGACCTTCTAACCATTATAGTATATTCAGGACACTTAAAACTGTACGTATATCCGCCACGATAAAAATCTAAAATTTGAAAGTAAAAGTATCTAAAGTTAACCAACAACAACGTTTCCATGTTGTTAATTTTGAAAGTTTCTTTTCAGTTAGGTTCTTCTCTGTAAAGAGAGATTTGGTCACCGCTTTGTACGGAAACCTTATAATGTGTATGTAGCACTCATAATCAGTTGTCCATTTCATTTAAAAGCTGAGAATTGATATTAGCATCCCTTTTACAACGGCCTTTGCGAAAGCTCCAGGTTGTCGCAAAATTTGGCCCAATTTATTTTTCCTGTCACATTGTAATCTGGACCACATTTCTGTACAAATTGAAAGTTGACGTTACACTAAACTCAACGTTTGTACTTTAAGTAATGTTAAAAATGAAAGTTTACTGACCAATAGAGGCCGTGGGCTCATGTCCAACTCATTGACCTTGTCAGGTGTGTGTTCAGTACACTTGAAAATGTACGTTAAGTCACTAGGGTAGATTTTAATTTCAACCAAAGGCTAAATTTGATTACAACATTTTGAAAATTCAATTTCGCCCCTCAAGAAGGGCTGTGGGTCATATGTAACTTATTGAACATGGCACCACAGTATTCAGGTCTCTTTAAACCATAGGTTTAGCGTTCCAAACTAAATCCGGTATGCCACCAAGCTGAAAATCCCAGTTAAGTCTAGTTCAAATTCCAACTAGAAAAATCAGACTAAACACAAAAAGATTTAAAGGGACTTCATCTGAGCTTAATTAGGTCCAGTTGATTTTAATAGGGTCATGCTTCCATAGTAACGTTGCTATTGAGAGGATTTTTTCAAGCTGTAACAGTGCAAATAAAGTTTCGCTGCAAAAGTGGAATCATTTAAAACTGGTGTTTAAAATGGGTATTTTTTAACTTAATACAGCTTTAATTATAACTAGGCAGTTATTGTTAGTTGACAATTGGTTCAGTGATAAAATTCCTAATGAACTGGTCCAAAAGTCCTGTCAAACTGATTAGAATAACGTCCTATTGAACAACAGTAAAGCCCAGTGGAACTGATCACAATAAAGTCGGGCATACTCCACATCATCAAAAGCCTGCAACTTCTGTTTAGAAGAAAAGTTCTTCATCATACTCAAACCTTCCTTAGCCACTTTAAACAAAAGAAACGAACTCATCAGCTCTGATAATAAAGGCCTGGTTTTCCACAGACATATACAGCTCAGCCTACCAAGCAAGAAGAATCCCACCAAGTAAGAATCCCATTCTCTTTGGTATGCAATATAGTCATGGATAGTTCGTTTATTATACTACAATCTGTCCAAGGGCGTAGGCTGGGGGGGGGGGTGCATTGGGTGCACGTGCACCCACCCGTTGAGGCAGAGGAGTTCCGCTCTGGCCTGGGAAACAGAAAAATGCACTCCTTCTGTTTTCAACAGCTGTGAAAACATGGACGAACATGACTTTTGTCCACACACCAACCTACATCGGTAAGTTTGGTAATTGAATTACAGGATGCGCCTTGATATATATGAAGGTCTAGAGCCACGGTATCTCTATATGTGCTGAGAACCCAAAGACAGTCTCTCATTTATCCAAATTGCCTTAGTGTGCGTGTGGAAGCTCGGGTTTTACTCAATCCCAAACTTATTTTTAGTCCAATGATTATCTCTTAGACTGAAAGTTAAGACATTTAAGTATTTTGTAAATAATAAAATTGACGGATCATGTGTTGTCCATGTAAACTTGAGGAAACACCCTATTGTTTTCTGTTTGAAGCTCAAGGGTTATTTTAGGTGACCAGCAGAGGTCAAAGTCTTGAAAAACCTTGTAGAAGGAATATCTGGAGAACAAAAAATCTCTCCGAAACCTTGTTAGGAGTCAGTGGTGTCGTGCCCATTGGGGCCCAAATTTTGTCAAAGGTCCTAAATTTTGTGTAAAAAATGCATTTAATTATTCACATGTCCATTAATATGAGAAATTAACTGTTTTCGGAAAATATAACTCAATGGAGTTGTGTTACCCCGTTGCATGGTTAGGTCAGTTTGCTGGGGAAGGCTGTTTTTTTATTTCATGCAAATTATCTTTGGATGAAGGGGAGGTCGTACATGGACAAAAAGGTGAGATAGTTGGTGATAATTAGACATTTCCGACTAAAAAAGCAGAAGCAGTTCCAATTTATTATGTGAATAGCTACTTATATGTTATGAGCGTTAATACCGAACTAGTGTACGTAGTCGGTGGACAATCAGCTAGTAGGGGAAAGTCGGAAGCAGTCTGGCTGAGCAAAAGGCGCACCGTTTCCCTCCTCCCGATTGGCCGTCATGCGTGTTTTAATATGCTTCAAGATGTTTTAAAAATAGTGGCACCATTTTGCATCTCAGCCTGCTTTCCAAAAGCAAATCTTTTCCAAAGGGGATTGGGACACTCCTTCCCCTTAGGCCCTCCCCCAGGACAGCGAAAAATCAGACCTTGCGGCCCTCAATTAAAACTTGTTTTTCTTTTGAAGGTTAACCACTAAACAAATAACAGTAGTTTCTGAGAAAAACGGTAAATCATATATTTATAAAGGTATTTACCTTCATATTGGTCATTGCGCAAGCGCGAAGCCAATGAGAGGAAGAGGGCAGTCACCCACTCCCCCCCCCCCACCGGGCATATCTTGGTATTTTATGAAGTTTAATTCTTACAATAATGCTGGTATTTTTTTTTTCCATTTATATCTGGTAAATGGGCCTGGGAAGTGTCATTTCCAGCGATCTGGGAGGCATTTCGGGCCAAAATTTTCTTGCTCCGCGCCAACCCATGGTGGCGCGGAGCGCTGACAGTCTGTCTATGGACTTGGTCTTCCTTGACAAATACCTGGCTACGCCCTTGTTCCAGAAAGAGGCATCATTTTGTTTCTAACCAGTTAACTTTTCTCAATGTCAGTCGGGTGATTCACAGTCTGCCCTCACCTTACACATGAGCACGCACTGAGGAACAGTGATTAGAAACAATTATGGCGAGCGGAGAAACGTAAAACGCAGCTTACAATTTTCGGCAGTTTTTCGAGGAAGAAAGGTCAACTACGTTCTTACTGTTGATTTATGATACGTCCTCGCATAGAAGCTCATTTCCCAATTATTAGCTTGCATTTCATGCAATGGTAGTTTTACATTTTATCTGGCAATTTTCTGATCGTTTTGCAATTTGCTAACTTTTTTATTGATCAAGTGAAAATTTTATTGCAAAACGAAAATTCAAAATAACGGTTGCTTTAATTCTACTAACAAACCTGGAAAGTGCCATTTCCGGCTGTCTGAGGGGTCGCTATTTTTCAAAATTTTCTGTACGCTCCGCGCCAACTGATGGTGGCGCTCCGCTTAGATAGTCTTTTGGACAGTCGCCGCTCATAGCCCCCCCCCCCTCCCATAAAAAATTATTTTGCACGACGCCCCTGGTAGGAATGATATCTGAAGAGGAAAATAGGTCATTGATTTACTATTTGACATGTAAGATGCACATGAGAGTATAACTGAGCTCTTAATCTGTGTCAAGGTCATTTGAGGTCAGCGGAGGTCAAAGTCTGAAAGCCTTGGGAATACCCATCAATCTACAATATGAATATTGCGACATTTTAATTTGAATAAAAAAGACATGCATTAACAATTCGTGTACTATTTCAAGTAAATTGAGAAACGGCAGACAGGGGATCACTTTTTTTAAGGTTGGGTACATGTGGCTTAAGTCTCCTGAAATGCTGTTTCCGGCCATCTGGAGGATTTAAAAACCGAAAATTTTCTGGTATGCTCCGCGCCAAGCAATGCTGGCGCTCCGCTTAGATATTCTTCCTGGTTCCACCTACCTGAAATGTGCACCTCCCCATGCCAAATGCAGCCTACGCCCTTGCTGTCCAACAACCTATCCTTTATCCTTTGGGATTATAAACAGGTAATAAAATAGTTTCTTTTAAAATCTGTTTACATGCAAAACGGACACATTAGTTCAAAAGATTGTGTCATGGCTGAACCTTGTCCCCACCATTTTTTCGATGTAAAGGTACTTCCTTGTTACAACAAGAGGCAGGTAGGCACGTAGTCTGCCAGTTCCCTTGTTCATACTTTTAAATTGCTGGTACACTGAACATTGTTGACTGCCAATTGAGCTCGTGCAGAAGCAAAACTGGTAATACAAAACATTAACTCGAATATCCTTGAAAGTTGTTATTTTACTGTTTGCATTAAATGAATTACTGCTTCCTTTAGTATCCTTTACCAATCATTTATCTGTACAGATTGCTTATAAACAGTCTTTTAACAAATATCTATCTTCGAATCCATGTTTGCCAGTGCATGTGCAATAATTGGGTATCCGGTGGAAGTCGTTTCGTCCCCAAGTAAGTACCAGTTCACCCCCTCGATTTTACTAACACGAACTGTTTAGTTGTTGTAAATAAATTTAAATGCAGTTGATAGCTTTTTTTTATTATACTTTTTTACGACAGCAGTAACAAAATGGCGTGAGTTGTGGAAACGAAAGTGATGAGGGGACTTGAACTGAAATACCGCTACCTAGATGTGGCCAAAATTTAGTATACCAGTTCAGTATCACATCATTGTGCTAGTTGAAGTACTTGGGAACGAACTGGTAGGTCTTTGGGGGCGAACTGGTCATCGCTAAGGGGCAAACTGGTTTTAAGGGGGAAGACTGGTTGGGGGGCGAACTGGCAAGGAAGCGAAGCGACCGTAAACCAATAATGGACGTGCAGAAAGTCTACCTTTATAACAATCTTTTTCTAAGTCAGTGGTTCCCAACCTTTTCCAGCTAAACGCCCCCTTTCACCAAATAAGGATGGGCAAACACCCCTCTTGTCCGTAGCTTACTATTGCCATGGATGAAATGACGATAATAAAACAAAACATGTTGACAAAAAGGGTAGACCTACCGTGACATACATCGTTTTACGTGTGGGTCCGACCCAGGATAGCAAAACAGCAATGCGGGACTTAAGAAACTGACATCCTTTTGAAATGGCGACTCTTTAACCCGCGATTTACAAAAGCTGGAAGGATTGATCGCGGTCAAAAGAAGAGAAACGTCTTTGACTGACTTTCAGGCCAGGGCCCCATTGAGTTGTGGACTGTTCCCCAAAATTAGGCCTAATGTCAACATCTCAGTGGTCGACTAGGGGATTCGCCCCCGGAAGCTGTGAAGTATTTACGATATTGTTGACACTAGAATGACGTACTGTCAGTCAAATTTTGGCTATCTTCCGATTACCTAGTAACCTTAAATACAAACTAAAAAGATTGCAAAACCAGCCTTAGCCTAGTTTGTATTTCAATAATAAATAACAGGAGTTCCCTTTGATGCTGAAAGGGCCTTGTCCTGTCATGGGAGGAAGAAGGATGGTAGGGGTGGCATGGGAATTGAAAGACGTGCCAATCAAGCTGTCCAACAGGTAGACGATAACGTCCCCGGTTGGGAACTACTGTTCTGAGTGATGGTTGTTGTGTAAGAAAACATAGTATGGCTACTGTATGAACGTCGGGCAACATAATATTACAGGGAGTTCCTTTAAAAAGAATATCCATTCGTTTATATTAAAGGAAAGTACCGAGGACTCAATCAAGATTTACCCTTTTCATAAGTGGAACGCTTCCACTCCCCCCCCCGAAAATCAAAAAACTTGCAAAAACAATCTGAAGAAAAAATAACGTCATTTTTTTTGATATCGCTAGAAAATTTCCAGAACATGAGCTTTCAAACTAGAAAATGATTTCATGCAACTCACAATGCCATTTTTAGCGATCTGGAAGGCATTTCGGCCAAAATGTTTTGAACGCTTTGCGCCAAATTTTTAGGGAGCTACGCTTGGATAGTTTGCATACAGTTTCTATCCCCCGGCAAATTTTTGGCTACACCCCTGGAAAAGGCGCCCCTGATTCTTTCTTCCTTGTAAGGCCATGGTTTGCTCTCAACCCCGAACTGTGTACAACACAGTGAGCACACTGTTTGTAGTTAGACTAATTTGAAAGGTAACATCATAGAAAGAAGTTATTTTGCGAAAAAAGAATGATTGCATGATTCGAACTAGTTCATTATATTGACAGGCCAACATTGAAAAGATTTATTCAAACAGCAAGGCCGTATCATTCGCATGTTCCCACGATTTTATAAGCATACTGAAATTTGCGTCTAAACTTCACATTCCGATGTTTTCATAGGAGCTTTGCTTACGCTATGAGCTTTTTGGGGGATTTGTGGTCATTGAGAACGTGCCATTTGTTGTTATAATAACAGGGCCCTACAGTTTACCGTAGGTGTAGAAGTTGTTTCATATTTGATGTTATTTACCTACATAATAGAATAAATTAAGCATATTTGTGTATAAAAATTAAATCAAATATCTTCAGGTGCAGCATAAAAAGACAAACTATAATGTTTCTGTTTAAAACGAAAGTTGTCATAACTAAGTATCCCGTCATTTAAGCACTAACATTGTAAGAAATTCAACTCACAAAGACAAACATATGTGGCACTGAAATGTGATTTATAACCCGACGTTTTCACCTCAAAATAACGAGACAGGTATCTTTTCCTTCTAATTGACAGAGCCATGAAAAAGGACACACTAAAGGGGCTAAACTGAACGATGAAACAAATCAATATGAGGTTCTCATTAACTAACCAACCCAGGGAGTTGCTATTTGAAGGCAAACGGTATTTGTTGGGGCAATCACCTAGTGAGCCGATTTCAGTGCTGGGTGGATTCCACTGCATTAGAATTAGTAGAATTATTTTTCTGTTATCTTTAGCAGTGGGTACAGTTTCAGTGCCTTAAAGTGTCCCTAGCTTTATTCATTTACTACTGCACTTTAACTTACTAACCCTTTATTCCCTTTCTTTCAGTTTTTGTGATATCCTTGTCGGCTTATATTCTCTTGACACATTTTAAGGGATTTACCCTGACAACTGAGTGCAATTTCTCATAGTTTACTTTTTATTTCTCGAGTATAAGTCCTCTGAGAACTTTCTATGCATTTAAACTTTCATATTTTCTACAACGAAATACGTTCAGATAACCCAGTTTATACCGAATTCTAGAATGTGACTTTTGCAGCAATCTATCACAGATGTGCCTTTTTTGAAAACTTTTAGAAGCCTCTTTATCGATTTCTAACTTTATCAAACGTTTTGTTATACAGTTTTTCACACACGACACTTAATTTTAGTGGAATCGTGCTTAACAGAAGAGGAAAAAAGGAGATACTTGGAGAACAATGCAAGAATATCCATAAAAAGGTAATCCATGGATATTCCAAAACGATCGTGAATGCCCTTAGTCCATAAAAAATGAAAAACCGTCACTTCGTGACACAGATGGTGTTCCAATTATGTCGCACAATATATTTTCATACTAACTTGTGAAAGAAATTAACTTGCTGAAGTAGTAAAAGAGTGCCTTTCCATCATATCACAGAAGTTGACTTTACTCTGATATTTTCCTTAACAACTGAAAACAAGAGATTGCTACACTAAAGTTATAACTGAGGACGTATAAACCGTTTCTAGACATACCTTTCTAATTACACTAAATCTGGTTGATTTCTTCTAGTGCTTAGACGAAGCAATACACATAGTTTGTCATTACTATGCGGATTACATGTGTCAATGAAGATCAACGAAAAATTCCAGTTGAAACCTGTTGAACAGTTTTTAACATGCTTGAACATGTACAAAAGGTAATAGGTGACAAGTTTCAACAGGTTTCAATAGGTACCAGTTGATACCTGTTTATTCCATTAACTCTAACAGGTAATCGGTGAATTGCCAGTTCATGCCAGTTCAAACCTGTTGGAATTTCAACAGGTGTCAACAGGAATTTTCTCCTGGGGATCGTAGTTCATGCACTGCACATTACATTTCAAAAAACAGACCTCAGCTATATTTTGAACAGGGTGTAGCAAATATATCATGATCTGCGTTACTTTTTTTCAAATGTTTTATGTCCCCTTTAGACTTTTGTTTAAATTATTTTAATAGTAAAAAACGAGCTCGTTTCATTTATTCTGCTTTGTAGCTTCAACAGTTAATATTGGTCGTTAGCATTGTTTGTGTTTCTTGTGTGATTGCAGTTCAAGTATTACCGTTTATGTTTTAAGGACGGACTTTAACTAAACCTTTAACACACTGAAACGGAAATGTGATATATTTTCAGGAAAGAGATATTAGATGGAGATCCATTGAAAGCTTTAATTTATGTAATTCAATTAGATTGACCTCAGGGTGGAGACTAAATCCTTTAATTGGAGATTATTGAACTAAAGGGCATTGAATTCCTTTGTCTAATAATATCTAGGCAACCTCATTCGTACCTACAGCGACCCCAACAAAGGGATCATTTGGAACAATGTTTTAATTTCTATTACTAGCTGCCGTCAGTCAAGTATGAAACACTGTTCTAACAGTCAAGACGACTATTTATTGTCAAGGAACCTATTGATGTTTGCAATAAACCAATGCTCATGATTTACGCAAATGAGCAAAAAGAAGTATAAGTCGACTAAACTTTGCTGTCCGATTTTGACTAATGTTCGCATTCGCTCGCATGATTTAAAATACACACCCACATTGAGCAAGTTATAGAAAACTTGACAAGTATGTTGAAATAGCTTCGTAACTCATCGAAACCCTCAAATTAGTTTACAGCTTAAAGGCAAGGGGCAAATTTCCAGATCTGCTCTTCGAAATTTAGCAGACGACGAGCCCTACTTGTACTTAGTTCATAACACCTCTTAAGCCTATTGAATCATCATGAACAACACACAAAACAGATTATTGTCGGCAACCAGAAGAGTTCAAAGAAAGAGTTTCCGATGGATCTCCATCTAATATCACCTGACTGATATTTTAGATTAGCTTGGTTTTACAGGCTCGTTGGGTGGATAAATTGGTAGAGTAGAGATGTTATCGATAATGTAGTGTACACTGGAACAATATAAACGTGTGCTTCTCATAAACAACGGCTATAAAAATGTGTTGCTTAAACAAACCTGCTTAGAATCAACACAGATAGATTTGAAAACAGCTGCTCCACAGTACACTCTTGACATCTTACATATTAAGCATTCCAATAGGCTTCCAACATATTTGACTGATTTTTTCAACAAATTTCATCAAACCACGTCAGTGAAAAGGTTTTCTATGGAGACATAGCAAATGTACATGAAGTAAGCATTGGCAGCTTAGGGGAAACTCACTAAAAATTTAAAGGAAAAGCAAACCCACGGATTTTGCAGTAAACCACTAGTAGAGACCAATATTCTAACGCATTTTCTGAAAAAGCTATTCAAAACAGCATTGCCTCAAATTTTCGTGAATTTTCTAATTATTTTTTCACACACATGATGCTAATAGCCATTTTCTTGTTTCCAAAAGAGAGGTCGCTTCAAATATGACGTAAAAGAGCCACATTGTAAGTAGCACGATGTCTCATTCATTGCACATGGAATGCACACTAACATATACTAAAAGGATCAGTACAGAAACAAGTTCTGGTGCTTCCCTATAGCAGTTGAAAAAGCGTAAATTACCCTACCTTGGCCTACGAGGAATAGAATTCATTGTCAACAGCGTTGACAATTTCAATTAGCGATTTTTAGTGCTTCACATAACTGGCTATTCCATGCCACTAAAGTAAGCCCGTATACTGCCCCAGTAACTGTAATCTACCTACCTTGTCGGTATGGGAATTCAAAAAAGAATTTTCCTCAAATATATTCGGGTATATTCGTCAAAAAACACTGACCCTTACGATACCATTAGCTTACTCCCCACTTGCGTAGAAAACAAAATACCCAGTTTCACGATCAGTTGCAGAACTGGTACTAGTACAAGTGCTAGTCATAGTAGGCAACCACCTTTACAACAGATCCTGATCTTGCTCTCTTTGTGTCGATGTTTAGATCCATCCTCAGTATATTCAGGCTCAAAAGGATACAGTAAGAGTTGAGTCTGTTTGTTCCCATGTTTTCTTTTACCTACAAGTAGGTTTACTGTTTCAAGTTTGGCCGTGTAAGGTAAAGATTACGACTACGTCCTGCTGAGTGCTGCCGTGGTTCTAACGTTACCGTGTGTATATAATGGCCTACAATTCTACACAATGCACTATAGTCTGTGTACTGTGTGTGTAAATCAGTGTTGTAGTGAATGGTGAATTACAGTAGTGTTGCCAAGTCACGCAAATTATTTCAGCTACACTTGTGAAAACATTTTTTTTTCTTTTTACTGAAATAATAAGTCATGAAAATATGTTTAATACTAAACTTTGAATTTTATTCCCTATTACAAGAGGCGAAAGGAATTTTGTCAAGCATTTTATAATTACTAACCACAGCATGTGCAATTCAAATTACTTCGGGTGGGTTGGTAAATTTTCTGCTGTAATGTGATATGAGGCTCGCTTTCGTCATCGAACATCTGGGACTCTGCGGGAAAGTAAAAAAAAAAAACTGCAAACTGTTTATTTGCAGGTTTATTTGCTGCATGGAGCTAATACGAATGGAGTAAAAGCAGCGTATGCCCTTTCAGGTTATCATCTGTTCCGACATTCCAAAGCTTAAAACCCTCATTAGCTGATACAAAGGGCTATAATCCGGGATTACCAAAGCGTAGTCGACAGTTGTTGGCAAAATCTTTCCCTAGTGTTTTGATCCTAAAACAGCCTTACTGGTGTTTCCGTCTGCACGGTCAAGTTTTTAGAGCATCTGACTTGCAGCCGGAAGGTCTTGGGTTCGACTCCTGCCCGGGTCATACCGAAGACTTTAAAAATGGCACCTACTGCCATTGTGCTTGGTGCTCAGCAAAAGCAATGGAGTAGGAAAAACAAGCCAATAAGCCACAGCTGTAGAAAAGGCCGTGGCCGGCCCGACTTAAACCAATTGGTTAGGAACTGTGCCATAAAACCTCATCTAACGAACTAACTTACTAACTAACTCGTAGTACGTTTTAAGTTAAAAATAAAGTAATTTCTAAAATGCGCACTCTTGAGCAAATATGCCGTCAATTTCATAACACTAAGTAAGGATCAAACTCTCAGGTTGAGCTAAGTTGTGTTATCAGTAAAGATCTGAAAAGGTAGGAAATTAAATTATAAGAAGTTTTTTAGTTTTCATAACCCCAAAAATATTGTCAATTGGTGATGTCGTTGGAAATGAATGTTAACTTTTCTTGGGGGGGGGGGGGACATTTTGTAGCTGATGCAAAAATTATAGACTGCACATCTCTTTTTACCAAATCGTCTGAGAATAAATCAATTGGGCATTGCCTTAAAAAAAAAAACTCATTAACGTTTTGATGTGCAAACTAGAATAACAGTTGTTCTTTTAACGCAAGCAAAATTTGGAACTCTTGTTTGTCGAAACAGGTGACAAAAGTAAAAAGGATTAACTGGAATGATGGGACAAAGAAATCGAAAGATAAAGGTTTCAGATCTGAATGGATTCATAAAGTTGATGCAAATATTTATAAAAGGGGTAACAATTGGGGTTGAAAACTTACACCTAATAGGTAGCTCAGTGTTGGCAGCATGAAGGTCCTCCTAGCATTAAAAGCGTGGAAATAGTTACGTTGGCAGAAATAGTCTAAAATATGGCGGCAGGAGTAGCATTACTCAACTGATAAATAAACAAAATTATTGTACATCAAAAAACAAAGGTGTTTGCAAAAAGGGGGTGGAAGGTGATACTGGGAATATTTTATGCAAGCGATACGAATGGCTGTATTGAAGAACAATTATAACGCTTGCCTAAATAAAAACGAAATATTAATTTAAGATCTTCCACAATTTTTTTCATAAAAAACATAGTTTCATTGTGAAAAATGTCCAAGCCGCACTTTCACTTTTTTAAAAATTGCACAATAGTTTGCACTGTACTTAAAAGCCTCTCTCTCCAACAAGCCCTAGCCTACAGTGCACAGTATGTTTTGTGCTTGTGAAAATGATAAAAAATGACTCCCCAGACTGTAGCCTAAATTTTTGCCTGGCAGCTTAACCAAATGGTGATTTGGAATATACAGAAAACGTCCTCCAAAACATTTCAAAGTTTATGGGAGTCATGCCTAAAATGAGTGAAAAGTGGGTATCTTTCCTTCTGAACCATGTTTGTTCTCCCTCCATTTAGTCTTCAAAGTACAGTATTTGAAGGCCCATAACTTTTTGAGAGCACACCTTTCCAGATATTGCTATATGAAACATGATTCTTTTCCGATCCAAGGTCATTGGACAAAGGGGTCTAAATATTGAATATCACATTCGGCAGGAAATACTCCAGGGAGGTATTTTAAGCATTGTACATACTACTATGGCGATTATGGCCTTAAAATGAGAGAAATGAGCATGTAAACATCTGTCATGCCAAGAAAGGCACTTTTGAAGGGTCAATGTTTTCGTGTTCTGGAGTATTAATGAAACTCCAAATATGCGTGGGATTTTTTAAGCGAAGTCTCAGTACGTGTCCGACCATGCTGAACAAAAAAAAATGGGGAGTTGACAGACAATAACCCATAGGCCTGCAGTAAGCTACTCAGATGTAACGTTAAAGTCACAGTAGTCCCTAAGCCATTTTTCACAGTGCCTGATGTCTCAAACTTTTTAACCAGTTTTTGAAATAAAAGTTCACTTAAAAAAATGGAAAAATATATTTTCCACACCACGAATTTCATAGGGCAGAAAACTAGACCTAACTGGGGACTGGAAGGTAATTCTTCGTGCAGCTATGACTGACTAGCCAAACTTAAGCTGGCCTATCGTATTGCGTGAATGCACTGTTGGCCTAGATAAAGCCCAGTCTGGTCCAAATTTTGGAGGGGTGCTACAGCAAGTTTAAATACCTCAGCCTTAACTAATTTATTGATAGTTTTGCAAATGCCTCTCCAGCCAGGCTATTCACCATATTACCAGTCAAAAAACTTAAAACTCGAGCCCATTTGGCTGAAAATACATTGCAAAATAGTTATTGATCATATCCAATGAAATAAACTCAATATGTGGGATAGGCCCGCACTTCATTGGAAAAAGAACGTGACAATCTTAGAATATTTCGATTTTATATTCTTTTTTCAAACATTGACTCGGGTTCAGTCTAGAGGCCATGCCTTAGCCTTAGAGTCTAACAGTAACAATAACATCATACACCTATAAAGCAGAAGTGCAAACAGTACCTATAATAGGGCATGTGAAACAGTGAACTACTCAATTACTCGACGAAATTTCAGTGATCAAACACTTCAAACATTCTTACTTATTCCCTCGCAAATAACAACTTTTCATTACAAATAAGGAAAAATACCCTGCTTTGAAAGTTTAGACAAAGTTGAATCCCCACTTCTTGAGTTTTCTCACAAGCTTTATTGAATTATTTCGCAGTGTAGTCGAATGCTTTGTTCTGTTCAAAATTCAATCGTCCATGATTACGTAATAGCAGACTTAAATCATTGCTAAATGTACCCAAAGAAGCATGAGAACTGCGAGTATAAGCAATGGGTTAACTATTGCTTATACTCCCAGTTTCCATGATCCCTTGGTTGTATTTAGGAATGATTAAAGTCTACTGGGCAGCCGCCCTAGTTCCTGGGTGTACTGCACTTAAATATTTGCTATCCGAACAAAACTATGAACTGACTTTTCTGGTTGTTTCTGGGGGTTACATTTGTATTGTTGAAGTGAATTACTGTTATTGTAACAGTTGCTTAATATTTTATGTGATCTTTTGCCTTAAAATCTTGTAATAAATGTTATCCTGCTATCCTGCAGCATTCCTCAGTTTGCATTAACCGCGTTACCCTGCCTAACGGAATATATTTCTAGTTGTGGGAAACTCCTATCGACTGGAGGGGCTGGGCATTTTTTCGGACTGCCGTTCTGGAAGAGGGGTGTCCCCTTCCCCCTTTGGAAAACTTTAATATTTGAGGGTCCCTTGGTGCAATTTGGTACAATATTACTGCTTCATACTTAAATATATTTTTCATCCAAAAGAATAAAGTATATATTTGAAAACGTTTTCAAAACATTAAGAAAACGATTTTGATTTTAACAAAACATTGCCCCATTGTTGTTAAATGCTTTTATGGTATAAGGTTAATGTACTACCCGTACTTAGTTTGTTCAAGTATTGATGACATGTGGAACTATATCTGCCATGTGTATAAAGATATGTAGTGTTGCTCCTCTTTGTGATATTTTTTAGTTTTCATATGTCTCGTTGCTTTTTGATATTGTTGCAGTATCAAAGCAAATGTTTTGTAAATACGTTTCTTAAATTTTGATAATTCGTTACATTCTAAGACGAAGAATTGTCATGATATTTGTAAAAGTTATAAGTTTAACCTGTTTCCCCTCAGTAAAAAAAAAAAACAGTTTGCATACATCTACATGGCATCATCTGTAGTCAGCTTTAATGTAAGGCAATTGCTGCATGTTTTTGCGTCTTTATGTTACATCTTAGATCAAATATATTTTAGTCGAAACAGGGAAACATTTTCATTTTTCAGATCACGTTTTAATATTGTATTTGTTACGTAATTGCGTTATCAATAACCGTCGGATTTCTCCATTTAGCTGTTACACTAGTTGAAACGGGCGGCTATGTTAAAATGGTAAAAGAATGTTGTCCAGATTTTAGATCCTTTGAATATCAATTTCTGGTTTGAAAAATAATTTACTTTTCACGTTTGTTAAATATAAGAACAAGTGTTATTTCAAAACATTTTAAAAATATTGGTTGGCAGAAAGTTTAAGGAATTCCATAACAGAAATTGCGCCAGGTATAAGATAGAAGATGCAATTTGCCTATTGCCTTGTTTGAACAGGTTAAGGTTGCTCTCTAGTATAGGGCGAATAGCAGGCATGGGATAATACCTCGGAGAAGCTGCCATGCCCTTGTGTAGATTACGTAATAAACGAACTCAGGAAGCTAGGCATTGTGTGGCAAGAAAATATAGGCAGGACACCGTAACGCACTTGCAGCGATAATACTGACTGATGTAGAGGGAAAGTTCCGAGTTTCTTTTAAAGATGTTTGGGGACGCCAGCGCAGGGAAAAGAAATGGATTCCTTGTGACCTGGCAGAGAGAGTGAAGGAAAGGGCAAAGGGGGGGGGGAGCAAAACAACGATCGAGCGTTAGTGGGTGGTCCCATCTGAGGTGCGAAATAAAGGACTCGACGTCAGGCCAAGGGTTAGGAGCGAACCCAGCTGAGTCACAGAAGACCAGGGCCGACCGAGAACTAGATGAGCTGTCGTTACGTGTAGTAAATTGCCGGTCATTATCTATAGTTCTACAGGGAACCGACTTGAGGGCGTTTGTAAGGACCCGGAAGCAAAAGCTGAAAGAGATAAAGAAAGGGATATGGGACGGAAAGAGTGAGCCTATCAAAAGGAACTTAAAGGGCTAAAGCTACTACCCTTACAAGAAAAAGTGTGGCATGCCACATGTAAACACACGTAATCACGTGTGGCAGAGCATATGAAAATACATAAGGAAAAAAGTGTGGTTATGCGTGGTGACACATGTGGTATTGGAACCAATGTGACACACAGGACCACGCTTTTCCCTGCATGATTGTCACACCTTGAAATCTGGGTCAAAGAGGGGAAAGCTGTGTCAAGTTGACACATGTGGCAAAACAGGGCAAAGTGTGGCCAACAAGGCCAGTGAAGGAAATCGAACTATTGAATTTACTTTACTCAGCACCACACTTCTCCACACGTTTCCACACTTTGCCTACTTTACCCCAGTTTGCCTCCTGTTACATGTGTCAAAGCGTGATTTTTGGTTTTCCACACATTGCCTCATGTCCAAACTGTGAAAATGCAGGTCAATGCATGGCACTTTGGAAAAGTGTGTCAACTGTTTATTAATGACACACATTTTCACGAAAAGATTCACAGAAATTTCATACCTCTCCACACCCTACCATAGTTTTGAACAGTTCGACACAGTATTTCACGTGTGGTATTGGAACTTTTGCCACACAATTTGTTTGTAAGGTAATAGAGGATAAGGGGCAGAGCGCTTTTCACGACAGCCAAATAGTGATAGTAATTCGGGCATTTTTGCTCAAATTAGACCAAAGTTGCCATATTTTTAATATGGCAAAGATGATATGGATGCCTATTTAAGACGCTTTGAGAGATTTGCTCAAACGGCAGGTTGGAATCAGTCGGCGTGAGCAGCCATGATTATAACTGTACTTACGGGCAAAGCGTTAGAGGCTTATTCTAGCCTTCCGCTAGAACAAGCAACTAACGATGATAACCTCAAAGAGGTGGTACTACAGAGATAGCAGCTGACGGCTTTCGACTACAATTTAGATCAGCCAAGTTTGAAGAGGATAAAACATTTAGGCAGTATATTGACCGCTTAAAGCAGTATCTTTTACGTTGGATACATTTAAGTAAGATTAAGGAGGATTTTAAGGATGTGATAGACCTTGTTGTGCGTGAACAAGTCATGATGTCAAGTGGTAAGGATTTGTTTACTTTCTTAAAGGAAAGACACCCTAACCCCAAAGACTGCACAGAAATAGCTTTTAATGGCCGATAGGAATATCGAAGGTCGTAGTCGAGACAGGATGCTAGTGGTAACAGAAAGTCACATGGTGATTCAGTTGAGACTAACCAAGTTCGCAATGTTTGTGAGCAGTTGAGAGATGATGAACTGGATCAAACTGAAAATAAGTGGAGAAGTAGGGATCCTCGGGGTTGTAACGTGTGCGGTAAAAGAGGACACATTGCTCGGGATTGTAGAAACAAGTTTAATAGTTATTTACAGGTAAAAGGGGCAGGTATGTGTGGATCTCCTATGGAGGATGGCAAACCCAGTCAGCAAGGTGTAGACCAGGTTACAGCAGCGTGTGGAAATGGCAATCCGACGGGTTGTGATTTTAGCAGCAAGGTAGATCTAGGGCAAAGTGTTTTGATGAGTGTGAGTTACTTGAATTCTAAGGTTATGCTGTAGGGGCAGGACACTTGCAACCTGGTCCAGACAAGGTGAACAACCTTAGGGATGCTCCCTGGCCTAGAATCAAGAAAGATATTGGGTCATTTCTGGGTCAGCAAATCATTATCGTAAATAAATCCCAACTTTGCGACCATTGCAGTATCCTTAACTTCTCCGACGAAGAAAGGGAGATTGATATGATTTAGTGGGATGATGCACAGGAAAGAGCATTCGCTACACTTAAGGAAAGGTTAACCTCTGCTCTAAAGTTTGCATCTTCCTGAGGTTGAGAAGGGGTATGCACTTAGAACTTATGCGTCTGACATTGGCGTTGGAGCAGTTTTGTTGCAGGATCATGATGGTTAAAAGTTTCCGGTGAAATATGCCCATCGTCACTTTGTTGCAGAAACTTGATCATCAACCTTTGTCATATATTTCTACGGCTAAACTCAGCAATCATTGACTAATGAGATGGCGCTGAACCCCCAGCTTCATAGATTTACGGTAGAGGCAATCAAGGGCTCTGGTAACCATGGGGCTATTTTGCTTTTTGAGACGATGTGTAGCCAGTTTAGGGATGGTCACTGACGATTAGTTTCATGTAAAATCAAAGGAATAAATGCACTTTAGTTAGTACATGAAGGAAGAAGTAAATGAAGAAAAAAAAATTTAAATGAAGTTATGTTAGAACCATTAATTATTATTACATTGTAAATGGTTAATATTTTGTGTTCCTTTTACTTTATTGAGAAAGGGGTAATGTCAAAAGTCAAAGGAGTTTTTATGAGAGAAACTGCGACAGGTGTAAGCCAGAGGATGCAATTTGCCTATTGCCTTGTTTGCACAGGTTAAGGTTGCTCTTTAGTACGCGGCGAATAGCAGGCATGGGATAATACCTCGGAGAAGCTGGTACACCCTTGTGTAGATTACGTAGTTAGTTAACTCAGGAAGCTAGATTTGGTGTGGCAAGAAAATATAGCCAGGGCACTGTAACGCACTTGCAGCGATAACACTGACTGATGTAGAGGGAAAGTTCTGAGTTTCTTTCAAATACAATACATTTGGGGACGCCGGCGCAGGAAATGGAAATTGATTCCTTGTGACCTGGCAGAGAAAGAGAGTGAAGGAAAGGACAAAAGGGGGAGGAGCAAAATAATGATCGAGCATTAGGGAATGGCCCCATCTGAGCTTATAGAGGAGCAAAATAAAGGACTCGACGTCAGGCCAAGGGTTAAGAGAGAACTCAACTGAGTCACGGAGGGCCAGGACCGACCGAGAACTAGATGAAGAGTTGTTACGAGTAGTAAATTACCTGTCATTATCTATACCGTTGAGAGGCCTTTTCAGCCAAATAAATTACTTGAACAGTGGCAGATATAACGGGTTCAAAGGCAGAGTGAGTGCTTAGAAGGGGGTTAATACAAAGTACAGGACATAAGTAAATGAGAGCGAAGGAGATGCTATGATATGAGATAATGTAATTAAGATGTTGGTCAAGTGGGGTGATTGATTTGTTATGTTTTGTTTATTGCACGTTTAAAGCTAGCATGTAAGTAAAAACAAATTACGAGTTACGTTCAAAGCGAGAAACGTTTAGAAGTGACTCCTTGAGTATTTGTGGTTCTCGTGGTTGTTTGACCTGATTAGGTTCGTGATCCGACCTGTGACATTGGAAAATCATTTTAAGATTTTGATATAACATCTATAAAATGTCTCATTTAATGTACTTCTTTGAAAATTCCAGAATGATTTTAGAATGATATCACAACGAAACTTTGTTTTTGCCAGAGACTGTCTTCAAAAACGCAATTTTTAAAATTTCACAGTACATTTTGAAAAGTCAGATGTTCAAGGTATTACTACGATATTGATGTACTGCTTTAGTTTAGTAGTTCCCAAGAGAAATGCATATTCACTCATACTTGCATAGCAATAAAGTTTACACCAACACATTTTAAAACATCAAGAAAACGATTTTGATTTTCATAAAACATTATCTCCTTTTTATGAAATGATTTTGTGATATAAGTTTAAATGTAAGTTAACTAAGCCTGTTGCCCTCAGTTGAGAAACAGTGTCAGTACACGTATAATATATGTAATTTATAGGCAGCTGAAACTTTTGACGATCGCTGCATGGTTTGACTTATTTATGTCACATCAAAGGGTGATGATAAATGAATAACTTTTTGAAATATAAAAGTCCACGTGAATCAAATATGTTTTAAGAGCATAGGAAAAACATTTTAATTTTTTTCGGATCACCTTACAAATATTGTTTTGATATCGCCACTGCGTTATTAATAACAAAGGAGAAATATCTCTTCACTTAGCAGCTACACATATTGACTGGGTGACTATATTACAATGACATGACGATGTTGTCTAAATTTGAGGTTCATTTGAATATCTTTGGTTTCTAAATCATTTGGCCCAAAAGAAATGTTAAATAATTTCAGAAAATGTTGTATAGGAACCCTTAAAGATATTAGTAAAACGTTTTGGCATCTTGATATGACATTTTTGAAATTTCATGAAAACATTTGTTTCTACTGGTGAACTATTTTATGAAAATACATTTTTAAACCTTTACAGATCATGTTTATTAATCAAATGTTTAATAATTATGATGATATCAAAGAAATCTTTTCACGCAGTGGTTTCAACAAATAGTGAATTTTCGGTCATATTTTCTATGGCAGTAGAATAAATTAACATGCTTGAAACATCAAAGACGGTTTGCTTAATCATAAAATGCAATCCCGGTGTTGTTAAATTCTTTTGGTGATTTCAGATGTAATTCCTGTATTAAAATTGTATTACTGAACGCAAGTACTGCTGACATGTTTAAACGACCACAAAAGTGTAAATATACTAAGGTGGTGTTGCTCCTTCTCTGCAGCATAAATGCATTCTATGTGTCTAAATGCTTCAATAATAGTTTTACAGCATTCAAACAAACGTTTTTGACAACAGTTTTAAAGTTTCATAAAAAAAACATATTGTAATGATCATATTCTTAAAACGTTATTTGTGTCTTTTGCCCTCCTCAGTTGAGAAGTTGTTTTGAAAAAAGCATTTCCGTAGTCTGTTGGGACGTTAAACGTGTAGTGATCGATGGTTTGATTTCTCCATGTGCCATAAAAGGCCGGTAGTGCCTGAAAAACGTATTTTCAACATCAAAGAATATGTTACCCGAAACAGATTTTCAAAGCATCAGAATAACGTTCTATTTTGTCAGAAAACGTGTTATACTGTTATAGTAACGTGATTGCATTATCAACAGCATCCTTCGAAATAAGATTTGACTTCCTAACAACACTTATTTGCTGAGTGCTTATAATATGGTTGCAGGAAAAGTTTGTTCAAATATGCCATTCTTTGGAATTATTTCTTGTTTGTTGAATAGTGTTCTTCGAACATTCGTTAAATAGTTTTAAAACATGTTAAATAAAAAGCATTCTGAAAACATTAGTACAACATTTTTACATTTTGATATGGCATTTTTGAAATGTCAATATAACTGTATCATAAAATGTTATTCTATACCATTTCCAAGATCAATTTGGAATGTCATGAAAACGTTCTGTGTTTGCTGGGTAGTACCCAGTGCACACAGACTTCCATCAGCAATTCTGTTTACTTTGTGTGATCAGAGGTGATACTGTCCAGCTACCAACTTTTGCAGACTTAAGTTTTGGAAATGAAAAGGGTGCTTTTGTTTTAAAGACACAGTGCAGATTTTTTGTCATCTCACAAGCATGGTCTAGAGTGCGTAACGGGATTAATGGATAAGGTGGCTCAGTATGTTGCCAAGTCAATTAAAATTTTACCCCATCTGCATTTCAGGACAATTGGCACTTTCTTTTGGAGGGACACTTTGAAAAAAAAACATTGCGAGTAGAAATACTGTTCATTCTCTTACCCGTTGTTTCCTTCTTGATTAATAATAGCCCCAGTAAAACCTGTTGTTATACCTATTAGACCTTTTGAGACAGCCAACATAAAGGTGGCGATTGCAAACAATGAGTACAATTTTTATAATCACAGACAAGTAAAATAAATAATCCCATTATTCAACATTCTGAGCTGTACCCGCACTATTGTGCAATCCTGCAACTTAGACTACTTAATTAATTCTCTTCCGAAACTTTCACGTAATGTTATTTTCAATATAGTCAAGCTTTAGGCAATTTTGTTCACATTCATAAAGGATTTGATAAACTGTGACTTTTTAGAATATTTACTCTTTGTGATGAGCTGAAAATCAACATTGCAGTTTCGCAAGATCCATCGTGGTCGCCAGTTTTTTTTTTCTTCAAATGACCACCGTGCAGTAGACTTCTTTCCTCTGAATCTGAAGCCCCAGGCTAAAATTCCAATTTGGTCCAGTTGAATTGGATTCAAATTGACTTGGTAAACTGAACCATTTCAACTGGACTGTTCTAGGCGTTACCCATGCCCAGTTGAACTTAACCAGTTCATTCCATTTCAACTGGACTAGCCTCACTAGAATAGTTTGACTGTTCTGATCTGGTAGTTTGGCATGTCTAGTTGGAAACGCAACAGTTGAGTACATACCACATATGTGATCTACAGAAGGTTAATTCAGATGTAAATGGTGTACTTCAATAACTCAACACATGTAGAGTACGGTTTTCTAGTTTGTCGATGTATAATACAATTATGTGTGACGACCGATGTATATGCTCATGTAAGGTTTTGAAAATAGATAATATACAAAAATGTTACAAAAATTTCAAATAGATAGGAAATCTTGTTTTAAACTGTTTGAATATGTAGATAACATAATTTGGGAATATATTTGAAGAACAATAACTTGGCATAACTTATACAAAAGATTTGTCCTGATTGGGATCATATAACCTTTTTATGCAAATGAGGTAAAACCAGTTAAATTCAGTAGGATTTTTAACAGTTTGAACTAGACTTTACTGACCCAGTTTAACTAGGTTTTATTTCACCAGTACAATCGGACTTTACTAAACCAGCTCAATTGGACTCCCTGGACCGTTAAATTAGAATTTGCTGGTCTATATAGTTGGGCTTCACTGACCAGTTCAATTGGACTTTCCTGAAGCAATGCAACTGGATGTTCAGTTAAACTTCACTGTACTAGTTTAAGCCAACTTAATTGTGAACAATTTAACTGTACTTTACCTGACCGGTTCAATAAATTTTTGTTCTGATCAGTTCAACCGGACTTTTCTGGACAGTTTTGTAGTCACTGAACCAATTCCCTACCAACAGTAACTGCCTAGTTACAATTAAGCCTGTATTAAGTTGAAATTTTAAAAATCACAAATCAATCCAGCAAGCTCAATTAGTTAAAGCAGATCCCATTAAAATGGTTCCTCATTTGTAGCAAAAGTCCATTTGAACTGTAACAGATAGAATAAGTCCAGATGGGTCCAGGCGAATTTCAGTTAAGTCCCTTAATAGCAACGTCGCAATGGAATCGCGACCCTATTAAAGTCAACTGTTTCCAGTTCAGTCCAGTTCAAGCCAGTTTGAGTCCTGTTGTGTTTGGTTTAAATTTTCTAGCTCAAGTTTCTAGAACTAGATTTAAATGAGATTTTTAGATGGGTTGCATACGGCTTTGGTTTTGAACACTAAACCTATGGTTTTTAAAGGACCTGAATACTGTGGTGTTATAATCAATAAGTAACATTTGACCCCACAGACCCTCTTGAGAAGCCAAATTGTATTTTCAAAATGGCCAGCGCAAAACGTTTTAAATTATTTTTCAGCCCTTAAAGGGAAACAATTGTACAGCTTTCTAAGCAAGTACAACATTTAGAACACATTTTTCTAAGCATTGTGATACCATTAACAAGTAATATAACTCAATATCTTATTTAACACGAATTTTTCAAAAAAATTTTGAAACTCACTAAATGCCACTGCGTAGGCAGTCATGATATTGTGATATTACCCACAATGCAACGGAACTGTGATGTCACACCTGCACCTCGCCGCGGGTTTTTCAACAACTGCTTGTGTAGTTTGTAAGCACACACCTACAGTATTCACGGTAACGTCAAAACTATCTTTAATTTTCAAAAAATGCAGCGGTTAAATTTGCCAGTAGAATCCAGAAATCTGTACATTACTATCTAATATCATCATACAGCCTTCTTCTAACTTGATACGTACGATTTTTAACCAGTTAAAAAGTTCGAGAAAATCCTTCACCCTACACTTATAAGTGCAGCTCGAAATCCATATTGACTCTATATGGCATATCACCCACATGCATGGTACTGACCACTGCACTGCATCGCCGTAGTCCGAGGGGATTCGATCATACTTGTCAAAACGTTTTAGATTTTTCTAAACTCTCAACAGCCAATCTGCCAATAAAAGTTGTAAAATTCAAAGTAAAGTATTCAAAAATACACAGAAGTCTCTTACCAGACGAAATGCGTCTGCTTGAAGCTTACTCAACCAAAAAGAAATTCTGTGCCTGTTACCGAAAGCTCGAGGCAGCCATGATGGGAACACATCGCGGAGAATGGTTACGCTTGCTTCCGGTAGACTCAAATACAACTCTCGACTGACATTTCAAGGTGTTGCTGAAAAGAATGCGGCCAGTACTCCACCAAATTTGCAATAATCGATATCATACTTCACAGTGTCTACGCAAAATCCTCATTATATGCACTAAATCAGAAAATATCACAAGACTTTCGTCTCGAACGAAAGCCAGACCCTAGCGAACACGTATAGGTGTTTTTAGGAGAATAGTGTTTCCATAAGTTAGACAAAAATTTCCCTCATTGGATCAGAGTTTCCTTAAGTTTTCATGACTACTACCGAAAAGTTGAATCTCTTAATGTTCTTATGGTAATTTAAGAGTAAAAACAGATAATCATCATTTACGTATAGAAATCTTTATGAAGAACTATCCAAACACCGCATGAACACAGCCCTTCAGCGTGATACCATGGGCTCGGAAAATGGAACCACTGAAAGAGAGTATTTCTTGATAGCATCCTCTTGCAATACTACGAAAAATAAATGGGCAAGAACTATTTAGTATTTTTAGCTGTGGGGCATAAAAATCCCATCGAAGTTTTTGTTATACTTTCTATATTTTTTATGATTTAAAATACATAACTTTGAAATTTTGAACCACCACTCACAAAAATTAAGAAGGTCTATTTAAATTTATTTGAGCTGGCAACATTTTGCTCTGGAAATCGTGAGGTGCATGTTGTACGTCAGCAATCAGCTGATATCTAGTCTTCTTTCGAATATGTCTGCGCACATGCCAGCAAGCGAGGGAAATTTGAAATATATTATTCTTAATAAAGGTTTTATGTAAGGTCCACCAGGTAAAGATTATCTGAAGTATTTACATGTATACTACACATATGTAAAGGGTCAAATGGCCACTATTGTTCCCCTTTAAAGTATATTCTGTTAACTTAACGTACATTTTCAAGAGC
>JAIZAY010000583.1:0-38028 GCA_029531755.1 Holothuria leucospilota | reverse complement strand
TATAGTTGGGAGGGTCGCGAAGGTTTATGGGAGAGGGCAGCTCCGCAATAAGCGAACTACTCGCCGACGGTAAGAACAGTTAAACCTACTCAATTTAAATTCAAAGTTTATCCCTTCCCCTCGAAATGGGTGGAGAACCGTTTATGTCTTTGAATGTCAGAAAAGAGCCATGCATGGCATTGCCCCTCAGAAGTCCCCCATCCTGGAGGTCCTCTTTACAAAACCAGTTTCATCTTCGAGTCAAATACCATTTAATCTTCGCTATCGCTAGATGATGTTCGAAGTTCTTCAAACGTCTAGTAAGATAGCCATTAGGGGCGAAAATCATGCACTTTTTAGTCACTTTAATTTTCTGCCTTTAGGAAGTCTGGAAGAAGGGTGTAGCATCCGAGAAAAATTGAAGAAACCGTTTTGCAAGCTTTTAATATATAATAGAAGTGTTCCTAGGAAGGCTGGAATAAAATTTTCAGGTCAAGCAGGTCTGCATGAATGTGACGGATTACTGACAAAACATTGTCACAATGTAGAGAAGGTCATTCCCAAATACTAACGGATTAAAAAACAGCAGTAAACTACGGAAGTGTTACATAACACCCTATAAGGCCTAGGCGGGGTGTTATTCTGATGTACTTGCTTTGTTTTGGGGACTGGAACTTTAGGCCTTCATAGTTAAAGTATAGTTTTTGATATATCTCATATATTTTTGTGACTGCAATTTTAGACCTCTCTAGCTCAAAAATTCCTCAAGTTGCCTCAGTTAAAGTAAACGTCTTTTTCACAATGGGGTATATTTTGCAATGGCACTATCTAAGAGGAGCATGGACATTGGTTGGTGGTTATGATACCAAGAAAAAGAGTACTAAAATGTCTCTTATATTGCAGGAGATGGCAATTCTCAGGTCATGTAAGTTAGGCCTATTCTAAATATTAACTAGAAATCCTGAACTTGCAGGCAAGTACATCGAAGCCCATGACTGTTGAAACCGTTGGTAGAGATATACCAACAATGTCACTCAGCAAACAGAATTAGCCATATAGTACGTGGCTCTACTGACAAAAGCTGCAATTATACCGTATGACTAGTCTACATTGCACTCCTAACGTTAGGACTGACTTTAAGTCGAAAATGTACATGAACTGAACAGTTTACAGTAGGCCTATAGAGGGATTTTATTTGACGTCACGCGCAATGGATTCCCAGGCACTGAAGGGCAAAACACACACGCAGTAAGCGTATTTACAGCACACGCGCACAGCATAACCATAGATACTACTGTGACACAATGGACGCGTGCCCGTCAAAACAAAAAAAACGCGTGATCTTGCCCTTCAAAATTGTGTCTAGTTGGTTAAAGTCACGTGACTGAAATCCCTCTATACACAATTAGTAGGCTACTATACTTCTACGCTGTAGTACCATGGATGATTATAGTGTACCATTAACTTGGAGAAACTACGAAGCCTGACTCCCAACTGTTTGCGAGCCACAGATCTTTGTTTACTGAAAGCCTAACGTTATAAGTTACATTAGCGCTACTATTACTCCAACGGGGCAAAAAACGGACGATATCGTTACTGTAACAAAGCAAACTAACATGGAGTTAAAAGAACGAGATTACCTTTGGCTTATGTTATTTACTGTAGGTTGGACTATATATATACTACTTACTTGGTAGGACACATGTACATTATCTTGTTTGTATGTTGCCAGGTACACATACGGTGTACACCGTGTTGCACTTGCACATCGCCTTGCCTGGACATGTCACGTACATGTATAGACAAGTTCTGATACATGTTACGTGTGTAAGTTTAAGTATATGTATCCGTAGTACACTTGGTAAACGTTAATGGGTTTCCAACGGATGTAGGGACTAAAAAATGCACTTCTTAGTTGATCGTTGATGTTTAAAAGTATTGAAAACTTGTTTGAATATTATTTTACGATCATTATAATTATTAACCACTCGATCATATTAAATTACACAATCTATTAAGTATTTTCGGTTAGATGGTTGGAATTTAGTAAGCAGCATGCGTTTCGTATGTGTACCTGTTTCTATGCCGATACGTCCATGTTGACCGTGTATACTTCATGACGGATGGATTTTGAAAAATTTGCCATACGTGTATACTTCATGACGGATGGATTTTGAAAAATTTGCCATTTCGCGTGCGTAGCTGTTCGCTGTGCCAATACGTTAATGTTGAACTTGTGTGCACGAG
The DNA here is from genome assembly GCA_029531755.1 of Holothuria leucospilota. Taxonomy (NCBI): domain Eukaryota; kingdom Metazoa; phylum Echinodermata; class Holothuroidea; order Aspidochirotida; family Holothuriidae; genus Holothuria; species Holothuria leucospilota. The sequence goes on along the minus strand of JAIZAY010000583.1, from coordinate 35,802 downwards.
AAAGTATACCGAGCCGGATAAGCAGTCGAAAAAGTCGTGTCTACGAAAGCAATCCCTACAATCGAAGCTGTGGGCTTCGATTAATTTTTTTTTGAGACTCCGTGTTACATCAAGGGCTAGGGCAAAAATTTATAGCACGAAGGCCCGATAGGGGCAATAGTGTGAAGAAAGGGTGGGGGATCTGAAACGTTTATACAATAACATTCCATGTCATAAAACGTTTTGCACATTACACATAATGATGTATTGAAGATGTATGTAAGAAATCCACATGTCTATAGTGCGAACGCAGATTACAATTGGCCCCCACTGGGAATGACATGCACTACGTCACACCCACCTCGTTTACCAGACAGACTGTTCAAAGCCCGAGTTGTTTACTGCACTTAACCACAAATCAAAGGCAACTATGCCAATGCAAGGTGAAATATTATTGTTTCCTTTTTAAAGAAAACGGATAATGCTATGTATGTCTAGGTTGTCTACTAATAGTCCAAGATATTAAGATTTGACCTAATACTAATTGCTAACAAAAGATTTTCTTCCACAATGAATTTCATTACATGTGACGTTTTGTTTAGGCCGAATTTGCATTAATTCAACATTGCCGCCATTTGGATAGACTTTTGTTCACATTTCGAGATGTGGGACTCACATCAGAATTATTTGGTGTCTTTACCCATGTTTTCAAGGTCTAGAAATACAATTATAGCAAAACAGTAACATGTGACATTTTGTTCAAACCTAATTTACATGAATTCAAAATGCCCGCTGAATAACATTCGTCCATATCTCGTGAGGCTTGTTGAAGAGTGATTTGGTGTTAATACTCATGTTTTCATGGTCCTTTAACACAACTAAACAGTGATACCAACATATGATACTTGGATCTTGCATCCCCAAACTTGAACGTACCTTAACACAAACTTTTGCTTCCCTCAAAGACGATCCGACCCTCTAGGGCCTCTTCACAGACCCCTCTCCTAGCACTACGCCAATCCCCCAATCTTCGGAGACTGCTTATTTCCTCCAAGTTACTGACCTCGCACACGTCACCGGTAACACTCACTGCAACAAAAATGCTGTCAAATCTGCAAGCATTTTACGACTGGAGAATATATTAATATTTCCTAGCATAAACTTTGCTATCATACCTCGTAAGCTTATTTGGTATTCCTGTAATGCAGTTTACCCTTTCCATTGTAATCTATGTAAAGACAAGATCTACATAGGTGAAGCTGGGACTTTCTTCTGTCTAAGATTCAATACCCACAAACAGTCAATTCGTGACAATGCTCTTGAATTGCCAGCAGTAGAGCACTTCAATCTTCTCCACCATTCTATTGAAAATCTTAAAGTAATCCTCAATGCCAGCAACTTTATAAGCACAGAACAACGAAAACGTACCGAACCTGTATGGATAATGAAGCTTAAATCACACATCACCAGAAGGCGGTCCTCTAAATCAGTACACGTTTCAGCAAACAATATAATCCTTTCTTCTGTTTGTTATCACACACAGCTTTCTGTGCAACAGCTGTTATATCTTCTGCCCTTCACTAAGTTAATTATTGTGCCCACTTTGCTTTAAGATCTCGCTGACGAAGTTCCCAGGAAGATCAAAAATTTCGAAATACATTTTGTACTCCTCAAATCAACCAGTTATGCTTTTATCGCATTCCCTTCTGCATTTTCTTGTTCCTCGGAGTACAGGTGGAACTCTTCCGTTTTATATATATATATATATATATATATATATATATATATATATATATATATATATATATATATATAATAATAATAAGACGTATAAAGCGACGACGTCCACATCGTGTTTAAACGATGTTTTACTATGAAGGAGAACCGATTACGTAACGGACAAATAATAATAATAATAATAAATTAGGCTTATATAGCGCCAATCAGTTCCAAGCTGTTACTGCTCAAGGCGCTTTACAAGAAAACAGAGAAGTTCATTAAGTATAAGCAGTATTGAACAAATGAGTCTTAAGTAAACCCTTAAAAACAGAAAGTTGCGAGCAAGCTCGTAAATCGTCTGGTAAACTTGGAAAGATTTCTTTCATTTAGGCTATATAAATATATATAAATATATAATGCAATGATTACACGAACGTTAGACAGATTATGTTTTCGCCATTGTAATTCCGACAAACTTGTTTCAAAGAGGTGTTTGCACCACCTCCTCTCATCAGGGAATTATGCTACTCTGCAACGGTTTGAAAACATCACATGTGCGTAATTGTTTGAGCGCACTTTATGACTGCGCGCGGTTGTCTAGGTTACGCCGGTAAAGTTTGTGAGTTCGAATTTGGACGCATGTCGGCACGCGCCGACTAGCTCCCTTACATAAGTAGAGCACTCTTTGAAGAAAATCTGGCCTAGAAGACGTATATATATATCTATATATATATATATATAATATATATATATATATATATATATATATATATTATATATATATATATATTATATATATATATATATAATATAAGGTCAAACTACTGCGTAGCACTTATGAAGTAGGTAGGTAAAAAAAGAAGTAGTAAATAGTGCTAAAATTTTGTGAAAAATTCCACGACGTTTCAGGTTTAAACCCTTCATCAGGTGGTTAACACAGGTAAAAACAATGCAGGATTTGCTGAGTTATAAAAGTTCAAGAGTCTAACGTTCAGACCATGCGGGGACAGGGTTCCAAGTTTCATGGTTAGACGGTTTTCGGCAGCTAGGGGGATTGAAGTACGTGGCTACAGGGAACCCTGGGAGGTTCTGTTTGATTGACCTCAGCGGCTTCGTGACGCCGTCAGCAAGACGACGTTTTGTTTCTCCCACATACAGTATATTACAGCGTTTACATACGAGAACGTAAACAATATTGGTTGAAGTACAGGTAAAATGCTGATGAATGTTAAACCGGTTGTTGTTGGGATCTACAATGGAAAAATTTTTGTCATGACTGAACACCGGGCAAGTGTTTCATCTCTTACGGTTGCATGGAAAAATTCCTGGGGTGTTAGGTACTACTGCTTGAGGTTGGGAGGCACGTACCAAGTGCTTAGATATATTCTTTTCAATTCTGAATGCTGTGATGGGGGTTCATGGAAATGGTTACCTGTGGATGGGTCATGACGGAGGGTCTCTACATTCCTGTAATGACACGTGCAATGGGAGTTACAGATGGCTGAAAGGTTAGGACCAACGGAATACGTCTGGTGGGTGTTTGTTCAGTTTTCGGGGCAAGGGAAGAGGCTCTATCAATTCCTTGTATGCGGTTCAGGGCATTAGAGAGCACTCTTTGTGGATACTGGCGTTGTTCGAAGAAAGAAATTATCTGCTTGGACACTTTAGCGAAATCCTGGTCGCCGGAACAATCAGTCTGGCCCGTAAAAGTTGTGAGTGCATATATATATATATATATATATATTATATATATATATATATATATTATATATATATATATATTATATATATATCATATATAATATATATATAATTGGAATGGTTCACGTGTTGGTATATCAGCAAACAATAAAAACAAGAGGGCAATCAAGGAGTTGCTGATCTCATCCCAATACATCCTTTTGCTTCTTCCGAGTCTGGTTTAGCAGTCTGGAATTTTATTGTAATGGGAACACTAAGGGGAAACTGGGAAAAGAGAAGGCTAACCTTGAGCTGGGGATGTTTGTTCATTCCGGCATCTTTACGGTACCCACCAGCTTCCGGTTCTGATTGCAGTGTATTTACAGCACACACGCACAGCAAACTATAGGCCTAGATACTACTGTGACACAAGGGACGTGTGCCCTTCAAAACCTCTAGAGACGCGCGATCTTGCCCTTCAAAAACCATAGAGACGCGCGATCTCGTGACGCCGTGAATCCCCTCTATAGAGCTTATGCACCTACGTCACGTTTCTCTATTTTTCCATCCAAGCGTGCATTGTGCAACAATTGTTACTAAGGTGCTATCGTGAGCGCGTATCTTTAACACACCTACTACGTATGGCAGTTCCATCCAGTAAGCCAAATTGAAACGCGCTGACGTCACGTGCATAAGCTCTATAGACCTTATGCATTGACATCACACTGACGTCATTTTGGGTGAAAACACTGAACAATATGCTAGGAAGGATCATTCCACAATAAGGTGACCATGGAGGGTCACGTGATGTGGGTTAGTTTGCTCAAGTCGATTCCACCGCGTATCTAGCGCAGATGCAACGATGTACATGTATATGCTAACGCACCGTAGCGGGCCTTAGCGTCTCTTCTGCCTCTTGTACACTAACTTGCGCGCTATCACGCGTCAGCGTACACACCATTGCACCGCCTCAGCAACTTCGTGAAAAGGCTTACATCACAATAGTCGTATAACATACAGAGCACCAAACGCGAACTGTGTAGGATTCGAGGCACATCATTGGCCAAAATGCAAGCGTGCATGTGCACGCGTGGGTTAGCTTTCCTTCATGCGCCTTGGTGTTTTTGTGTCAAAAGGACGCTTTCAACTCGTTGTGCAGAACATCTGTGCACATGTATGGACAGCCTACAGTTTAGTAACGGTGCTATCGCGAATGTTTCAAAGTCAACGAGTCTCGACGTATTCGAAATGTGGTCACACCCACACGCTCTGTCCTTCGAATAGGCAGGACCACTCCTAAAATCAAGAAAAGTTTGTGAAAAAAAAAATCTTTTGATCACACAATCATAGTGTAAAGATTCCCTATTAATTACAACAAAACACAGAGACCTAATGAGTATAGTAACAACGGATTGCTTTAGCGTGTACATCAATGAATCTGCGTTACATTACTTTCACTTCTAGATACGCGTCTCTGGGACAGTGGAATCGACTTGAGTAAGCTAACCTACATCACGTGACCTCCCAAGTCGGCTTCAATTTCGAGGCACATTCCGCATTGAGCTGCGTCCTCCAGTTATATAGCTCAGTGGGTGAAAACAACGAAGCACATGTGCACGAACGGCGTGGATTTCGGCTCACGTGTAGTAGACTTATGCGCGTATACGATTGGTTGACAAATTAGCTGTCTGCATTTATTGGTGTAACTTGCCATGATACGCGCTTTTCCGCCAATTTCCTCCAAAAGAGGGAGCACTTGCTCCATTGTGACATCATATGCATAAGCTCTATAGAGGGATTTCAGTCACGTGACTTTAACCAACTAGACGCAATTTTGAAGGGCAAGATCGCGCGTCCTTTTTGTATTGAAGGGCAAGTATCCATTGTGTCACAGTAGTATCAATGGTTATGCCGTGCGCGTGAGTTGTAAATTCGCTTACTGCTTGTGCGTTTTGCCCTTCAGTGCCTGGGAATCCATTGTGTGTGACGTCACGCCCAATGGATTCCCAGGACACTGAAGGGCAAAACACACACGCAGAAAGCGTTTTACAGCACACGCTCACGGCATAACCATAGATACTACTGTGACACAATGGACGCGTTCTCGTCAAAACAAAAAAGACGCGCGATCTTGCCCTTCAAAAGTGCGTCTAGTTGGGTAAAGTCACGTGACTGAAATCCCTCTATAGAGGTTCTTCACCGACGTCACTGCGCTGCGCGTCTCTCTATTTTGACGGCCAGGCGTCAATTGTACAACAATTGTAACTAAGGCCGTATCGTGCATGCGTATCGATTACACGCCTTCTGCGCATGTTCAGTGACGACCAGTATGCCAGACTGAACGCAATGACGTCACGTGAAGAACCTCTATATGTAAGACATGTGTAGGAAAAATGCCAGTCCTACATTTAGATCAGTGGATTGCCCTCTGACATCACTTCGCTCGTCTCTCTGATTTATCAGTGTTGTAAGAGTCACACAGTTTTGCAGAAGAGTCGAATCATTTACTACTTTCAATGTAACTCGAGTCATTTTCCTTTTGAAAATTAATGACTCGAGTCATGACTCGTTACAAAAATGTGATTTATAGATGTTTTGAGTGCTAAATGTCCATACACCCCTTTCCGAATAATTGTTGGTGGTGACAACGTAAGTGATCAATGTCCCTTCCAATTTTTCAGGAGCCTCTTGTATTGATCCTATCAAAACTAACTTGCCCTGAAAGAAAGTATGAAAAGCGCAGACTGAAAATTCCCGACATTACTGACAGTGCATACTGTTTAAGGAATAAATCGCATTTGGCGGACGAGGCGAAACCGAGTCCGTTATTTCGCAAATTGGGAGTCCAGACGGTTATGAGACAATAACAGTCAGACAAATGTGGTTTATTCCTCTTCTACCACCGAAAATGTGTGAAAACTTCATTTTTATCAGTGTATAGGTTTACTGACCGTACGTTGTGGAAAAGCAGGTCAGTGTTTAACCAATCAGAATGCAGGATTCTCAATAACAGATGGCTAGAGGTGGTAGAATCCATGATAAACGTATAAAGATGCAATTAGTGAGAGGCATAATAGGCGAAGGGGTGGGGGTTGGTTGACTAAAGCCTACACCGTCAAAAATGTGGTGGGCTCCTTCCCTCTAATTTCCAGGACAAAAACGCTCTGTGAAATGTCAAAAGTTGCAGTCTTATTGCTTAAAATTTGATCAAATATTGCACCAAGTGCATAAAATACTTTCTAAAGGAGATGGGACCCCATACCCTTGGGTTCTTCTCCCAGGACAACATTCCGAAACAGTGCACAATCCCCACCTCAATGGATCGAGTACAGCTTCTACGTCCATGAGTTAGTCTGTTAGTGCCCCTTCCCTGCTCATTCATGCATGGTAGTGGGAAGAAAGTTGCTATTTGACCCCTGGTTCATATCAGTCATATAAGCAAATAAAATGCTTGGGTTACTACAAAGAAATCTCCACTCTTGTAGCAAAGGTGTCAAAGAAACTGCCTACAAAACGCTATAGTCCGCTCAAAGCTGGAATATTGTGGGGCCATATGGGATCCTTACATCAAAAAGTAACAACACTTGAGAATGTTCAAAGACGTGCAGCCCGCTGGGTTTGTTCTCAACAACTATAATTACAGGGATAGCCAGTGGCGTAGCTAGAGGGGGGGGGGCAGGGGGTGGTCGCCCCCCACAAAGCCTCCGAAGGCCTCTGTGGGAAATTTCTAGTCTCTGTCGGAAGTAAATAAAAACAATCCACTTGAAACACTTACAACACTTTTTATGTTTTTAAGCAGAATTACACATCGAAACGTCAACGTGAAAATCAAAAGTCAGTCTCAAAATTGCCCGAAAAGCAAAAAAAAAAAAAAAAAAAAAAAAGAAAAGGTCCCCAGAATTTTACACGCCAGGTGATGGTATCATTACTTTAGGATAATGATCTGTCGAAAATTACTTGCATTTGCCCCCCCCCCCCAAATATCTAGCTACGCCACTGGGGATAGCGTCACCAACATGTTAACAGATCTCAAATGGGAACCACTTAAGAGCGCCGTACCAGACTTCGTCTCATCGCTATCTATAAGGAGGTTCATAACTCCATTCCCCCCACCATCCAGTTGCAGAGTAACCATAGTAGGACCACTAGACATAATCAAGGCACCCACATAATTGTTCCCCATCCTTTTAGTAAGAGATGTTATCAATACTCGATGTACTCAAGAACTGCTCGTGAATGGAATTTCCTTCCACCAAACATACGTGCAGCACCTGATGCTTGCTCTTTGAAATCTAGCCTAGCCAACGTTAATCTTCGAAATGTAGTATCTAAGGCTCACTCTAAAATCTAGGCAACTCCCCTTCCACACTGACCTGTGCGTGATAACCGATTTTGGACTCGGGTGTTTGCACAGTATGAAGCAGAAGCAGAAGTGTGTTTGTGACGTTATTTGCTTGGAACTCGGAACTGCTGTGATGTTAGTTAACTTGGTTGCTTACAAGCCAATATCAGGTGTGCATAGCACTATTGCACTACGTACTGTACGTACGGGAAGGGGGGGGGGTACGCTTTCACACTTACTCACGTACATTGTGTATGAACGGCCCATGATGGAAATAGCTAACCACGTTCCAACACACTCGTCTTTTTTTTTTGCTATGTCAGGCTGGCCGGTCTATGTTCTACCGCACTTGAAGGGAAGTAGTAGTGCATTGCTGTCTTTAGTAATGCATTTGGGGCCAAATATCATTTATCAATGAATAGGAAATAGCACCCGAAAATCCAAAGTAACACTCGAAATGGAATGGGGGGGGGGGGGACTAGTTTGTTTTTTGAAAATAGCACCCGAAATTGAAAAAAGTGTCTCGGACCCTGGAGTACAGTCAATGTGGGTGCAGGAGCAACACTAGCCTAGGATACCTAGGCCTAGTTCTCACGTACAATTTGCTCCTTGAACTAGGCCTAGGCTATTGCAACACAAAGTTTTTCCCGCGTTATTACTGTGAGAGTAACATCGTCTGCGTGCGTTTCTGCAATGATTGTTGTATGTGCGTACATGATTGTAACCATAGCTATGAACTATGTCACAATTGAACATCAGTGCGTGCTATACAGCATACTGTACAATAGTGTGAACGTCCTAGTAACAAGATTTAGAATGTTTTAAAAAACAAAACAGGATCGTTTGTATAAATCAAAATTTTTCGTCTCTTTTTGGAGACTGAGTGCTAGTATCCTTAAAATGATGGGTCTTAAACATATAAATGACCAATAGAGGTCAATAAACTAGGAGTATATGTGAATTTGAGAAAGATTGAGACCATTCAAAATTTTTAATGGTGCGGTAGCCCAATTTTGACAATGGGTATATTGCTGACCTAGGCTCTATTTCATTAAAGTTAGGAATATTCCTAAAATCAAAGTTCCTAAACTGCTTAGGAATGATTCGTCCGGAATCTCACGTAGTTCTCACGTACACTTTACTCCCTGAACTAGGTCAGCAGACTGCGGACTAGATCAAAGGTAGCCTGCATGATTCACACGGTCTATTTGTGACGTCATTTGTTTGGAACTTGGCGCTGCTTACAGTATATGTACACTGTATACAGTGTACTAAAGCAGCGCAGTCGCTCTCACACCATACCGACTGTACTTGCGTGCGTGCATTGCGTGTGCGTGTGTGAATTGAACTTGGTCCCTGCGATGCACACGTACGTCGTTGTTGCCATGCAAGAGAAGAATACTGAAGGCTAGGTAGGCCTAGTCCTTCAAGAGAAGGTAAGCAACAGAGTTACAGACAGCCAAAATTCCGTGATGAGCCACAGTGCTCACAAACTCGGTCAAAGTTCTTAACCAGGCGTGTATTTCAACTAAGCCTATTAGGCCTAGGGCCTACCTATCTTGTTAGCGTTATTACAGTACTATTAATAATTTAGCGTAACCTAAGCCTAGGCCTAAGTTAGGCCTAGGCCTAACATCAGTTCCACCGTGCGCGTACTTAGTTATGCTTCATACTGGGACGCGCTTGGACTTTTACTACGGTGGGGACACGCGTATAGTTTTACTTTTATGGCGCCAAGAACTAGTCATGCTTGATACGCGTGATCGCAGTTCACTCAAGGCCTGGGTTTTTACTTAGACTAGAGGTGGTCAAGTTTTGAGCAAGAGAAGCTTAGATAAGTGTGCATCTGATCATGTCATTGTGTGGCTTTTATGGTGGGGTTTGTTAAACCGCAGGTGAAAACTGAATTTTGAGTGTCAGGAAAAGACAGTGATTAATGTAACGGATTATTTACCTTTTCTTTCAGTGTTTACTGCCAAATTAAAAAAAAAATTGTTCTTTTGAACATCTTGACCTTTGACCTCTGACCTTTGACCTATCATGCTGAGGGTACTGGAGGCACAAATTCCAAGGACTGTGCACCCCCACACCAAGTTTGGGGTCAGTAGTACCTTCAGTTTTGAGTGAGCGCACGGCACACTTTTGACCCCCAAATTGTCGTTTGACCTTCTGACCTCGTGACCTTTGACCCCAGAAGGTCAAGTGTAAAGATGTGTAAAGTAGGTGTCCATCAGAAAGTTATGCGAAGAAATGAGGATCGTTAAATGTTTCGTTCAGCTTTTACAGCCAGATTTAAAAATTTGCTTATTTTGACCTATTGTGACCTTTGACCTCTGACCTTTGACCTATCATGCTGATGGCATTGGAGGCACAAATTCTAGGGGCCATGCACCCCCTCACCAAGTTTGGGGTCATTAGTACCTTCAGTTTTAAGTGAGTGCGCGTCACACTTTTGACCCCAAAATTGTCGTTTGACCTTCTGACCTCGTGACCTTTGACCTCAGAAGAGCAAGTGTCAAGTTGTGCCAAGAGCGCTTCAATACGAAAGCTATGTCAAGAAATCAGGGCCATTTACTGTTGCATTCAGGTTTTATAGCCAGATTTGGAAAATTGCTTATTTTGACCTTTTTTGATGGTTGACCTTTGACCTTTGACCTATCATGCTGAGGGTACGTCAGGCACAAGTTCCAAGGACTATGCACCCGCCCACCAAGTTTGGGCTCAATCTTGTTCTTAGTTTAGGAGGAGTTTGCGACACACTTTTGACCTTGTGAATGTCATTTGGCCATCAGAGCCTTTGACCCAAATTTTAGGCATATTTGGTCACATGACCAGGAAACAGGACCTTCACCACTCCATTTTGCCCCACCCTTGAGTAGCGGTCATAAAGCCCCAAATTTCCCTACCATGCATTTCCATGGTTATGGTTGCTATGGCGACTGGCAGAGGTAAACGTGTGCACTTTTCAATGGTAAACGAAGCACAATATCTCATCCCCCACATACTACGTATGTGGGGATGAGATAATAAGCAAATAAATACAGTGATGCCTGGTAAAATACCAACAATTTTATTCTATCCATAATATTTCGGACAACTTCGTCCTTCTTCAGATCAGTCAAGAGGTAGACTACTAAATGGCTCAAAAAACGAAAATACACCAGTAAGCTACTGCTTGAAATATTGTAGATTAGAAAGGAAAGTGATGTCTTTGTTAAGGGAGTCGGCTTTGTTCGTACCAAGGGATATAAGAGACCCTGGTCCCTCCCACTGGCTGGTACCCAGTTCTACCCATGTTTGAGGGTGAGTTCAGAAATTATGGTATTCTAAACGTCCTATATTTCTATATTACAGGAAAGCGCAATCAAGAAACAAAAATGTCTTTACACTATTGGTTCTATCATACATGGGACTCCAGTGTATAAGAAACATAACACCAAAAAAAGCCATAGATTGCGGAACATCTTGGGCCACTTTGAGGAAATATCTAGTGATGGTTATATCACAACGGTACCGTCATGACACAATCCAAACGGAGCGCAACCATCAGGTTCTGAGGGTAGTTTCTAGGGACCAATATTTTACTAGGAGGCCATCCCTTCCCCCTTTTTTCAAGAGGGGCCTCGAACGATCTCAAGCAAGCCTCTCTCTGCGTACACATGGACCAGAAATTTGAAAATCAAAAAGATGTGACAAAAACAGGAAGCCAGAACTATTTAAAGGTCGTGTGACATGAAAATAACTTAGTTGGATATTTGATGTAAAAAGCATTAAAAATCTAGAAAATAGCCGCAATTTCCATTAAAATTCATCAAATATTGACCATTTTACAGGGAAATTTCTATTTCACACTTGTATCATGAATAAACATGAGCTAAATATGCAAATATGTGACATCGAAAGAGGGACATACTATTTATGTCACATGTTAGCCTTTGTTTTTTCAACCTTAATTTCAAGGACACTGGTAGCATTGTTATTCCCTGAGGGGTTTGTTATAAAACCTACATTTTGTTCCTTGAAAAATATTGGTGTCACTCACTAAACTGTAATCTATATGATCAGTAATTAAGAGATTATTTATATAGGGTTAACAAAAGAAATCATGACACTGTGCAACACTCCACATCATTATTTTTGCATAGGCAAGTAGTTTCTTCAGAAACCATCAAACTTTGAAGACGTATATTTTGAGAACGGTAAAAGATATTGAAATAATCTCAATGGATCTTTCATTGGAGGACTTAATTCTTTAACTGACAAGTGAAACAGCTCTTTTTGGTGGTATGTCACACAACCTTTAATGACATTTGAAGGAGAATGAGTAAAGTTTCCTAGAAACCGTTAACACTTTTCTGTATATTTTCTAGAGTCTGTACTAGTAGAACTTGATTATTTCTTAGAGGTATGTATGTGCAATTTCCCTCGTTCCCATGTATGCCAACAATCAGAGTTACGTATACAAGGTATCAATAATTGATGAGCGTAATTGCACGTTCTGGAGTTTACATGGTTAATATTTCTTAAATGTTTCAAGACGTTCTATAGCTGAGACGACAAGTCAATGCAAATGTTTTCACAATAAGGGGCAAGAAGGTTAAATATTAAAATCAGGCAATGGCCATACATACCAAAAAGTAAGTTAACTCATACGTATAGGACGTTGTTTGTAACTCAACTAACTACAAGTTAATGATAAAAGTCTATAAATCCTAGTAGTCACTAGAAGTCAGAACCATGAATCAAAATCCTCTAAAAGCTTCTTCAAGGTCAAAGTCACGGAAACAACGAATTAGGCATTCACCAAAGATGACGTCATGAATTACGATGATCCACATTAAACACCAAATTGAAAGTCTTTTATTATTTCTCTAAAGTATACTTTTCTTTCACAACACCCAACGGCAAGGCTGAAATGAGAGATTATTTCTTTGAAGAGCAGGCCTATCAGCCTATGCGGTTAACGTTTCACAGATGTCGGTTTTACCCGAAGTATACTGTGTTGTATGACATACGCAGGTTTATTTAATTGCTGACAGTTACAGTGTGACAACATTTAAAATGTACCTTGGCATGGAACCATTTTCAATGGGAGAAATTGACACTGGTTTCGTCCTGCCAAGAACTCTTGCTGGAGTACTGTCAAAAATGTTTACAATAGGACGAAGTTTTTACGTCACTGATGGTGGTTTCTAAAAAGATGTTACACGCAGAGTGGTTTGTGAAAAGAAGCATCTGCAACAGAATATGCTTTCATCATCAAGGTTGGATGTCATAAAGGTAATGGAATGTTTTTTCCAACTGCCAGTTTTCCCTTAACAACATGCTAAACTTAAAATTACATTCTATTTCAGGGGTTACAATATATTTTAAATGTACATAAATGTGGAGCAGAAGTATTTATTACAAACAAGTGCTATTCTTTGGAAAATTGCTTAAATTGCAGTAGGCCAATTCCCATTTTGCAAAAAAAGCACATGTATACAAAAACATAAAACCAGAAAGCCCATAGGCTGTGTAATTCCTTGCCGAAATTTGACCTCTGCTTACTACACATGACCTTTGACCCCCGCCAAAAACAACAGGGATCTTTCTCTTAGTATGATAATTCAATATTCTAAGTATGAGAAGTATCAATCATTGCTTGAGATAAGTGCTTACAAGCCAAGCCTTACATCACTCAAACATACTCTCTCTCTCTCTCTAACACACGCTCGCCAGCATGTGATTGCACAGGCTCCCTTTGCCTTCTGCAAGGAGTCAGTAAGGGCAGTAATTTTTTATTCACAAAACGTTTATTTTGCCTTTTAAAGTTAACTTTACAGAATCAAAACTTCATTTGTACTAAAAAGACAACTTGAGAAAACTCCATCTGCTGAGATGACAAATCTTACAATCAAGGACAATTTTCGAAGCAAGGCCAAAGTAAATTCAATAAAGAAGGTCCAAGCATTATCAACTGGTCAGATGTTGTGATGAAACCACTTTCACGGCTTGAACTGGGTAGGGACCAATTGGAAGTGGTATGAAACAGTCAACAAATCAACATGAAATCACAGTCAATAAAATACTGTAACTCTTTCTCTCCTGTAAGGCTTCCAGTGTAGAAATAGACGAGAGAATTGCAAAAATAACAAACTAGGCCCCCTTTATAACCTTTAAATGTAAGAGTTGTTCAAAGCGCTTTTCACAAGTTTCAGTAACTGTCTCTTCAAACTGCACCACCTATGAATTCACCCACGAGCATTTTATACACACGTTTGTAGTAACGTGTACTAAACTGTACCCTCATCAAACCCACACCGGCAAACTTGAGGTTATTACAGTTACTGTCAAATTAAGAAATGGTTACTTCCTCTCTTTGGTTGTAATGGCAGAATGTTCAATTTTAAAAATAATTCTTCACGTTTTCATTAATTGTTTTATTTTGGCCTGTTTACTATAAACTATACCATAATTACCGTATCTGTACACCACTCCAGTTGTACTACTTATATCAGGGACATCATTTCCCGAGATATCCCAATCAAATGTCGATGATGATGCTTCTGATAGATTGTCCTCTAGATGCTTGAGTTACAACCAATGATGGCGATCTATTCAGTTGATTCAGCTTGAAAAAGAATTTTCTGTCAATGCTGGTTTCCCGAAACTGACTGCAAATGTCTGAAGAATTCCATAGAAAGACGTTCGGGTTGAAAATTCTGATGTTAATCCTGCCTTTTGTTGTTGTTTTTTGAAAGAACATCTAGAGGGCAAATTAGGAATAAAATGAGTTAACCCTTTCTAATCAATCAGAAAGAGAAGTGGAAATTCACTTCCTTCACAGTTTTAGATTTCAGGAATGCTTTTGCTTCAGTAGTTGCACCTGAACAAGCACTTTACCTGGTGAAGATCCCCCCAACAATTGTTTTACAATCCCCTTCAAAAACTCATTAGAACTTGAGTTATTACAGTATAACAGCATTTCCTGACACTATTCATATACTACATACTAACGGGCATATCAAGTGCCTAGGATTTTCGCTACATTTAGTCATGATTCATCTTCAGCAATTGTTTTATGGTGCAAACCCTAATAGATGAGGACCAAGTATGACAAGAACGATAACTAGTGCACGAGTATCATTTTTCATCCTTACACCATTTAAGTGTATGTTCGGTCTCAAATTTTAAAAATATTTATTTGGAAATTGGACAAGTATCACATTCATTAAAATCCCATTTGGCTCTATATCCATTCATGAGATATAAAGTTTATACCCTGCAATAATATGTGATGTATGAATTCTCCTAACTCACATTTCCCGCTTTTGTCGTAAAAAGTGCAATCAGAGTTTTACCACCTGCCCCCAGAATTTATTTAGCCACAGAAATTTTAGTAAAGGTAAAAACCAATACTCCCAACAGTCAGCGTCCAAAATATAGGAATAAACAAAAGAATTATTTTGGCAAAATTGGGCCAAAGCTAAAAATGGTCATCACCAAACCTAAACTTTGAACAATGTCAATTTGGTTGGATTCACCCATGCTGATTAACCCTACAGCCCAAACTTATGTAATCTGAAGAAAAAGTTGCGATTACTTGCATAATCAGTGAGAAGCTGTCATAAAAGATGCAAATTGTACACTCAAAATGTGGTGGGACGGAACAAGGAAAAAAGGACATAGCGACATTTATGACAAATAATTTGAATTCCTTTCTTTTTCTGTGTCAAAGTTGCTTAGTAAACACAGTTCATGGACTGAAAAAAATACCAAAGACACTTTTAATATAGAAACTAGAAATAAAAAAATAAAAATGTCCAATTCCGTCCCACCATATTTGTAAAAATTCTGGTTTTTACTTACCGTACGAGACTTGAAAACATTTTAAAACTTTCCAAACTATCAACTGATAATGCAAGTGACACTTCTGCGTGCAAAAAAGTCAATGTGGGTTTTTGGGTAGACATGGTGATTGCTCGACATTTTTTTGGTGGTACGGAAACAAGTGTGGTGGGACGGAATTTTAGTTTAGAGGTAAATTTAAGTGTCATGCCCATGCTCGGATCCAAGGAGGGAGGGGGGCTTTCCCGGCCACAGCCCCCTTTCTCGTCTCATCAATAATAACAAATACGCGAAAATTAGCATAATGTTAATCTAGGAGAATATTTAAGGGGACATTCAGCCCCCCTTTTCGAAATGTCTGGATCCGCGCCTGAAGCCCTGCTAGATTACTCATAACTTTACTTTTACAGTCAGTGTCATGTTTTTGACAGCTTTTGTAAAAAATATGGCATATTTCTCCACCTTGTATTTAGTTTTGAAGGTACATCATATATAACTTAACATTATTGGGCCCTCAAATATGATTCCTTATGGCTTTTCCCAAGTTTCTTTCTGACTTCTATGTATATTACCTTCTTCTCCTCACCTAACCACATAGCAGGTTTTAAACACACAACGTTTTTGAAAATACTAAGAACAAATGTAAATCTTTCCTCACTAAAAAATTAAAACCTGTTGTTCATTGCACAAAGGGTCAACAGCTTTCTTGTACAAGACCCATTTTCTCCATATTTTTCATGAGACAAATTTGGACCCAATCAACTCAGTCTTTGAAGAAAGTTTTTCGGCAATTAAGAGTGGAACTTACTACAACCTGCACATTCTAAAGGAGAATATGTATCAAATAACATGTTATTATTTCGCGGCACGGACAGCATCGCAGGAATCGAAGTTGAAATCATTCTCTGAACTCCATAGAACTTCAGTTTGGTGACAATATTCGTCTATAATTGAGACATTTTCAGAAATTACTGTGTGTTTCCACTTGAGAAGATTCAACTCCCTTCTGGAAAAAAATTGTTTACCTCGAAACTCTAAATTTTGCATCTATCGTCTCTGGAATATTCCTTTCCACGAAATGAAAGTATCGGCCAGAATGTTCCAGAAATCGCTTTATTCGAGAGGGTTCTCCAGCAATAGCTGTTGAGTATAAAAGGAAATCTCTTGGGACATTGAGTTTAAGAGATAGACTTAGAGATAGACGTACTGCCAGCAAAACGCCTATACACCTAGGTTCCTAAATTACTAATGCAAGCATGCACCATCGTATTCCATGACCCTCAAATAATGGATTGAAAAAAATTCAATATGTCAAAATTTCCTACAGCTACTGTGAGGGCTTTGTGGGGGCACGTACTCTTCCCACCGCACTGCTCTCTTTCTTCTGGTTTTTCGCACCGTCATGTACGGACTATGTGTCTTTCTTTTTGGCTATTGAGGGTGTTCAGCAAACATGGTGCTGTAAATATTTTGTAATTGTCATTTACAGGCTCATTTGTCTGTGTGCGTGGCTCTACAATGAACCATGCACAATTCTACAGAAACAGAGTTAAGTAATAGACCATGTCATCAACACTTTTCTGGTCCAATGTTAAATATGTTTAAATGCTTATACATTGATAAAATTACTAAGAATTTCGAGGTAATGTTTAATGTCTAAACTAGTGCGGTAGTTTTAAATGATTAAACATGTTTAGCATATGAACATGTTAACCAAGTGTTACCAATACGCAATCCTTACGTAACCAAAACATGCTAATTTTCTACCCACTATTTTCTACTTACTTTCTTCGTAGTCCGAGCTGACCGCCCAGGTGTTGCAAAACGTGAGGCGATCAGCCAGGACTTGAAACCACTCCAAGAGAAGGACCACTAAGCCACACTGCCAAAACACATGGGACACACTCTCCCACTTTGTGCATCCAGTGCAGGAGCAAATGCCATCTCCAAGACGCCACCGAAGGCGCTTGAGATTCGTTACGATGGCGTCGTGTGCGATCCGCCACAGCAGGTCTCCCGGACGGTAATCGAGTGACGTGCTGTGGACTACACGCAGCACTTCCGGCCTTGAAGCATAGTCGTTGGGTTGGACCTGAACAACCAAGTCATTAAAAATGGCCCAGTACAGGTCCCCCGCACTGGACTGCGAAACGTCCCCTACAGTTAACATAATGCGGAGAGTGTCCCTCATCTGACAGTATGCCTTCGTGGGCCTCCAGCTGTGAGGTACACTGTTGCTAATCAGGGTAGGAAAGAACCAGCGGATTGGTAATCCCCCCCCCCCCCCATAGAGGACAAAGGAGGCAAACGGCGCCTGGCTGTCGATGGCACTAAAACACACTTGCTGAGGAGAAAACGGAGCTTTGAAGGAATGTGCACGACGCCCGACCCCACCCCCGCACAGGGTCCTGGTACACCACCCCTCTTCTGACCAGCTCCGTTTTCCCTGACCATAAGAAACCTAAACACGGCCCTCTCGAGTCGCACCAGGACACCCTCTGGAGCGGCCAGAACAGTGCCCTGATACCACAAGAGAGGGTAAATGAAACGATTGATTACTGTTACCTTCCCCCAACAGACTAATGTGGCGATCGCCGAAGTCTTTCAACCTAGCTTCCACCAGGTCGACTTTTTTCATTCCAGGTGGTAAGTGACTTTGGTGAACCATAACCAAACCATATGCCACTGAGTTTTATGGCATCGTCTACCCCATGGTGCCGCAAAGGGCAGTTGTTTCGACCGCCACTTACCTAGACGGAGTCCGTTTGTCTTGGTGGTTCAGTCTGACACCTGTCTCTCTTTGAAGCGTAGCGTGCCAGTAAGGGCCCTGAAGGAAGCTAGGCCGGAGACTAAGCATGTGAAGTCATCAGCATACTGGAGGCACTTGACTTCGGCTCCACCGGGTATGTAAAATGGTCTGAACAAGGGCTCTACTTGGAAGGCTCTTGCGAGGGATTCACTAAACGATACATAGAGTAGAGGTGACAGGGGCATCCCTGTCGCACCCCACGATGGACTCTGAAGGGTCCGACGGTAAGCCATTCACGACAGTACGACTATATACACTATTACACAGTACGGTAGTTCATTTAACAAAAATCGGATTCAAACTAAACTTCTTTAAGACTTTAAAGAGGAATCCGTGATCAACCATTTCGAAGGCTTTACCCTGATCGAGAGGGACAAGCGCACATGGAAGATCAGGGTCCATCACATATTCAACTAAGTCCAGCGTCAACCAGAGGTTCTGCTGAATACTGTGTCCGCACACCGCACATGTCTGGGAAGGCCCTACAAGATCCGGCATGACTGTGCCTAGCCCGCTGCAAAGGGTTTTCGCCGGGATCTTGTAGTCTACATTTAACAGGGTGATTGGTCGCTTGTTTTTTGGTTTGAGGGGTCTCCAGACTTAGGTAACAATGCTATCACACCTGTTTGCTGCGAGGAGCTCAATGAGCCAGCGAGGAAGGCAGAGACGAATACGTCCCGGAATTATGTCCAGCGGAAACCCAAAAGCGTTTGTTGAATTCTACCGGAATACCGTCAGACCCTGGGGCCTTTCCGCCTTTCATCTTCGCCACTGCCTTCCAGAGCTCGTCGACAGTCAAGGGGAATCAAGGGGGTATAAAGCTGTTCATAGAAGCTTTTAAATACTTCTATGATGTCAAGAGGGTCCTTCTGTACTGCACCGTGGACGTCAAGGACTGTCTTGTAGTCTATGGCATACTTCGTGACGTCCCGGTAGAACTTGATAGCTGGTTTTTTCCTGCGCCTCCACGCAATGCACGCGAGCACGAATGCGGGCCCCGTGTAGTTTCTGATCAAGATACTGCTGGATTTCGTGGAGTGCGGAGGAGTCCCCGTTCCTCTCCCTAGAGCAGAGTGAGAGGAACTCCTCCCTTCTTCGACGAGCTCTTGCTACACAGTACCCAACTGTAAACTGTTTGATGCGAGACTTTACGTCGTCTCACCACTCTAAACCCGTTGCCAAGGCCTGCCTCTATGCTCGCCACCCTTCGTGCCTTGCTTTAAACTGTTCGCTGTAGTCAGCCTCCGTTAGAATATCTGTACTCATTTTCCAGAACCCCCACCCTGCTGGTCATGACTCTGGGGGGTGGAAGGAGACAGTAACTGCATCAAGATCCGAAATTGAAAATGTCATCACATCACAGTCACTCGGTGACATAGCAAATGGAGAGTACACCCGGTCCAACCTTGAGGCGTCCGTGCCATCAGGGCGGTGCCAAGTGAACACGGCAAACCAGGATGTTGCACTCTCCAAACGTCAACCATGTGATTCTATGTGAACATGTCCAACTCCGCAAAAGCCGATGCCACAGCCCGAAGACGTACATGAGGACATTCCGTCGAGCTGTGTGACGGGGACGCAGTTAAAATCTCCAGCCACGATACACTGCCAGGAACGAAGGATGGCAGGGTCATCAAAAAGCCCCTTCTGTCTGAAGGCCGATTGAGAGCGTACACGTTACACAGGAAAAAGTTCCCACAGGGTGCCTTATGGTAACGCATACCAACCTGCCCTCATGATCAGAATCAAATTTTCAGACCAGGGGAGTCCACCTTGGCGAAACTAAAATAACTGAACCACAAAACGTCGTTGCACCGAAGGAAGCGTACAAACCCCCACCCCACTCAAAGGACCAGGTGTGGACATCATCCTCATTTACAGTGTGGGTCTCCTGGAGGAAACCGAAGTCCACACCCAGTGGCTTGCATAATTGGAATATTCTGAACCGCTTCCGACTGTCCCTCATGCCGTTAACATTTAGAGTCAGGAGGGACAGGGGATCAGCCATTTTGTAATGGGTGGCTACGTAACTACTTGGGACCTGACCTTTTTACTCCGTGAGCTCGGAGTGCGTGCCCCAGATTGGTGAACCCTCGGGTTTATCACCTCGCCTGAGGCCGACCTCTTCAATGAAGACTCCTCTCCCTCACATAAATCAAACCAACCTTCCCCGGGAGGATCCTTCGGAGGAGGCTCTAAGGCAGGCTCCCCATCATCTGACATGGCAGACTCAGAGTCTGAGGAGAGCCGGAGGTCGTTCTCCTCTGTCGTCACATCAGTTTCCACTGGTGTCGGTGGGGAGGATGGTGAGGAGTGCGCCTCGTCAGCCCCATTAGCCCCCTCACACTGCAAAGAAATCCTATTCCACTTCATGTGCTGCCTCCTCCAATTCCTCTGTGGAATATTCTGGGCTTGTTTGCGAGAGTTCAGGTGCCTGCTTCACATCTGCACCAGCACGGGCAGAGTACGATGTGGGACTCGCACCAGAGACATGTCCCTCCTCTCCACAAAGGTTGCACCGCACCTCGTTGGGACACTCTGCCTTGTCATGCCCCACCTGCAGGCATTTGCCGCAACGTCTGTTGGGACACGACCTGGCTACGTGCCCCTTTTCTCCACACTTAAAACATTTGCGGGGCTGCCCGAAGTATCTTATGTGGGCCCCCGAACCCCCTATGAAGAGGAAGGACGGAATGTCCCTCTCCAGTTCCATACGGAACTGCCTATTTCCATTAAATATGCCTGCCAACTCGCCCTCACTATATTTGCACCACCGCATGTCAGAGACAGTTCCGTGTTGGCTCAGAACCCTCGCAACCAGGCGCTGGTCGACCTCATAGTTCAGGTATAGCACTGTCACCCCCACAAAGCGATCATATGGGGTGACAGTGAGCCCCTCTACCCCCTTCAGGCATGAAACACTTTTAACACGGGCAGCATCAGACCTGAACTTTAGGTCGTACGTGTTGCGTGCCGCAAGCTCCTGCAACATCTCTCAGATGTTCCTTTAACTTCTACACCATTTTCCTTTAGTACAAAAAACGCCTGTTGGGGAAAACCGCTCACCCCCGACGAAAACTCCAACTTACCAATTGAACTATCCCGATTTCCGGTAAATCAGCAGCTTGTGTGGCTCGAGGCCACGGGATGAAAAAGGAAAAAATCTCACAACTAGTTTTACAAAAGACAAAAATTTAGGATGAAGAAAGAAAAACATAAGCTACACAGAACAAGACGCGGTCGGAAACAAAATAATGGACACGACCAAACCTACTAATCTACAACAACAACAAGCACGCTGTAAGGTTTTATGCGCAATTGCAATAAGCAGTGAACCCAATGATAAAAGTTTAGCAAGGCAAAACGACGAGAGCCAAACGAAAGCACCTCTGCTCTCGTCGAAAACCTGAACTGAACGGCATTTGCTGTGAAACTTCTTCGGCCTCACCTAACAATAATGCAGCCTCCGTTGACAGTTGTTTGTCAATTGCATTTGTTTTGTATGGACACTAACGGTCATGTTTATGCATGAACTGCTTTTATTTCGAACAGTATACCCAACCCTCAATCTGTGATAAAAGACTTGTTTTGAAATTTTTCTATACCTTGAAATTTTGAAAAATATAGCACTATTATGAATCAAAGCGCTTCGTTTTTCTTACCAATTTCCTAAGCAAAGTCCCTTTCAACCTTACTATACAGCACGTAAGCTTTAAGCGTAACTCCCCAAAGGTCGATGTCTCTGCTACGACTAAACTAGTAGTAAAATCGTTATTTGGGGATGGTAATCTTTCGGAAATTCTGGTTTTTGTCCCACACGACAAACGTCTTTTTGCGCCACTATTTACGCCATGTAGAAAGCTACATAGGCGTACGGGAAGACATTTCACAGGGAGGGCGAAGGGTGTTTGCCCTAAAAATTTTGCAAATTGCCCTGATCTTCCCCTTTTACCACGACAGTACTCAGGACGGGTATGGATGAGTCCCCCCCCCCCACAAACTATAAAGAAAGATATTATTTCGGGAGTTTTGGTTTATACTTGTACTGGGTTCGCTTATGCTGAACTTACATTTTCTACTTCATATATTCAACAGTATGCGTTGTGCAACTAATAAGCATTTTGCCCTGTTGGCAAACGCCGCTGCCCACCGCACTTCCCACTGCACTGCCCCCTTGCCCTGAAATACAAGTGTCAGTGCCCTGAAATAAGTATTTTCCCTGCTCTGGGAGGGCTGCAGCCCCCAGACCCCCCGCCTCGTACGCCTATGGAAAGCTAGGTTTTTTGGACTTACTCAAACGCTTTCGCTATTCACGAAAGATCTTTTGTGGCTCTCTTCCAAATTCTTCATTTAACAAAAGAACTGAAGTGGGCTCTTTCCACGATGGCAGACAATCTGCGAAGGGATTTTTCTGTGTTATTGTCCCTCACCGGGAAGGAAGATGTGTTCGATGTACTAGACGAGTTAGGAGTTTTGCCGGCCGAGCATTCATCTGGTGTGCAGCAACGATTGCCTGGAAACCGTTTTGATGTTACGTTTAAGTCTGCTGATATCCGTCGTCGATCCTGGCCTGTGTTTAATTCTGCAACGAAGTTAACTGCCTGGTCCGACAAGTTTAGTTATGCTGGTCCGACAAGTTTAGTAACTGTTTTACATGTGCCTTTGGAACTGGACGATAATATTGTCAAGTTTGTACTCGGTAGGTATGGACAGGTTGTATCTAGTCGCCTTCTTTGTTATGAGAAATTCCCTTGTGTATCTAATGGAATCCGCTAGTACAAGGTCAATCTGAAAAAGGATATTCCCTCATCCTTGTTTTTAAGTGGCCTCCAATGCTTGGTAAGGTACAATAGACAACCGCGCACATGTCTCAAGTGTAGCCTTGATGGTCACGAAGCCAAAACTTGTGATAACCGTAGATGTTTTAAGTGTTTCAACTAGGGACACACCTCGAAGGACTGTAAGGCTACCACTGTCTGTACTACTTGTCACAAGGAGGGGCATAATTTGAGGGAATGTACAGTTTCCTTTCCTAACAAGGCCAGGTTGTCCTCAGAGTGGACTGAGGGCGGCGTAGCGTTAGAACCAACGCAAGAAGATCCCGAACGCCAGGATGCCAACGTTGCTGAGGAGAAGGGTGAAGTTGGTGCCGGTATGTCTGTTGATCTCAGTAAGGAAAAGGTCGCCAACTGCGAATCTCAAGATGTGAGCTGGTTCGACACTCCCGATGAAAGTGGGAGCCAGGGAAGATTTAGAGGAAATGGAATCTAGGGAGGGAGGAGACCAACGTGAAGGCAGTGACGAAATATCGGTAGTCTCTGACCCTAGAACCCTTGTCATTGATGAAACGCAGGACAATGATTATTTGGACCCTCTGGAAAGTAAGCTGGATATTTCACAGGACACTCCTGTTGTGGCACCCACGGTATTGGTGGTTGAGGCCCAAATTGAGCCGCGGCCGCCTCATGAGGGAGCCGAGGGGCCTGTTGATGTTGTAGAGGACTGGTCTGTTGAGGTTCGTCCCTCTACCCAGCCTGAAATTCTTGATTGTATAGATGGTTGGCAGCGTGTGAAAAGTAAAAAGCGTAGTAAGTCAATGTCCCCTCCTCCCCCTGGTGGTGTCCGGAGGAAGCTGGCGTGTAGCTCAATTGAGAAAGCTAAGGAACTTCTTCGGTCGAATGTGTTAACTGGAAATAAAGCATGGATCTCTTGCCAGGTGCCAGGATGCAAGATTACTTTTAGCAATCTTTAGGACTTCAAGACTCAAATGTCCAAAGCGCACACAAATGTTACAATTGAAAAAGTGAAGTGTCTCAAGACTGGATGTAATTCTGTATTTGTTGATCATAATTAGTATATTTCACATTTAGCTTTAAACCACCCTGATTATGTACTACGTCATGATGTGCGGTTTTTTTATGAGTATTTTTACAGTGGTAAATGTTTGTTATGTATCTTCTCTTTTTCGTAATGGGGTTTTCTATTTGTACCCTTAATGTTCGAGGCTTAAATGATCCACAGAAGTGCCATATTGTTTGTAACTGGTTAAAAATTTTCGCTTTCGACATAATTTTGTTGCAAGAAACTTTTTTGAAGACTGGGGAATGGTCACATTTTAAGAGTAACTGGGTAACCGGTTTTTTCAGTCCCCAGCCCAAACTTCACATTCGTGTGGGGTGGCTATTGTGTTCGCCCCGAATTTTCGTGGTAAGATCTCGCATGTTACACGGGATGGGGAAGGTCGTTTTATTTCTGTGGTATGCACGCTCCAGAATTCTGCTTCATTTCGCATCTGTAGCGTTTACCCGCCCTGATGTCCTGGACAGCGGATTAGCTTTTTCAATAACTTAGAGTCTTTTACTTATGGAAGGCCCCTTTTGTTCTCGGGGGAGATTTTAACTATGTTTGTTAACGGGGATAGGTCAGGAGATGCTCGTAACACTCATTGTTTTGTGGGCAGGGACGAGCTTTTGAAATACATAAGGGCAAGGAATCTTGTTGATTGTTGGCTACGTTATAATCCTTCCGAGTCCGGACACACTTGGTTTCACCCCGGTAAGAAACAAACCTTCGTCTTGATGGATTTTTTATATCACCTTCTCTATCTCTTGTGAATGTACCTTAGCTTCCTTTTCAGCTTTCAGATCACCATGTGGTCAATGCTCAAATTAGTATGCCTTTACTTAAAAGCCTACCAAAGAAGAGTTACTGGAAATTGAATACGAGTCATTTAAGTGATTGTCATTGACAATGAATTCCGTGTATATGATTCGATGTGGCGTACTTTAAAGCCGGAATTTCCTTCTCTAAGGGAATGGTGGAAAAATGTCAAACTGAGAATACGTGAGTTGGCAGTTATCCACGGGGTTCGTAGGGCACGCGAAAAGCGTGACCTTTTAGCTGCTCTCCAAACTCGCTGTCTGGTGGGGGACACAAAAGATGTTGAACGTATTTTGCGTGAGGAGCAGAGGGGGTGGGGGGGGGGGACTTTGTACGATCTTGTGAAAAGGTCTTAGAGCAAGGGGAGATTCCTTCAGGGTATTTTTACACGAAAGAGCGGAATGCTGCGGAGGCTAAACAAATTCTATCTGTAAAGGATGAAAACGGTAATATTGTGAGGGGTGATAATGTTCGCAGGGTTTTCAAGATTTTTATACTAAGTTGTATTCGACCGAGAATGATATTGGTGTTGAGTGTCAGTCTGAGTTATTAAATTGTATCAAATCTAAGGTAGCCGATGCGGACCGTTTAGATCTTGACCGTGCGCTCTCTCTTAAAGAAATCATGGATGCTGTAAATGGTGTGAGTTACTATCCTCCTTCCAAAGAAGGGCGACCCCCAGCACCCGCAAAAACGTAGACCAATTAGTTTGATGACGGTGGATTATACGATTGTTGCAAAAGTGTTGCAGAAAAGGTTATCCAAGGTTATGCGTGACATTGTGAATGAATTTCAGACGTGTTCAGTGCCTGGTCGCTCAGTTCACTAGAATCTAGTCATTGTTTGCGATATAATTGACTTTGTAAAGCTCAAAGGGAGCTCTTGTGCCATAATGTCTTTAGACCAACATAAGGCTTTTGATAAAGTTAAATGGGAATTTATGTATAAAGTCCTACATAGAATGAACTTTGGCGATAGATTTGGCAAGTAGATTCGAATCCTATACAATCACATTTATAGCAGAATCTTAGTGAATGGGGAGCTATCTGACAGGATTTGTATTAAAAGAGGGGTGCGTCAAGGATGCCCTTTCTCTCCTTTGTTATACATACTTTCCATTGAACCATTATCCAGTTATATTGAACACAGAAAAGGAATACCAGGTTTTGTCCTACCAGGGAGGAATGGCAGATCTGTTAGATTTTTACAGTATCCAGACGATGCCACTTGCATTGCCTCAAATGTGTGGGACATTAGAAATTTCTTTCAAGCTACCAGCCGCTTTGAAAAGGCAACCGGGGCCTCGGTTAATTTATGTAAAACTGCTGGTCTGATAATAGGGGGTTTTAGAAATTGTAATTTCCCCGGGGGCATAGACTGGAGTAATACTGTCAAGTAAAATAGTTGATATCAGGCCGATCCAGGCTAACCGCCACTTAAAATACCTCTTTTCGACATTCCACTTAGGGGAATTTTCTTTGGGAATTCAAGCAGTCAGGTGATGACAGTTCAGGCCCATTTACTCTGCGTTCCCACGCAATAAATTCAATGTCCTGTCAGATTATTGACACTGTTAGTTTTGAGGTAGTCCATCCAGTGACCCTTCAGTGTCTAGCTCCAAAGGGGTTGCTTGTCTGAGTCCTACTTGTTGCAAACTTTTCTCATTGGTTATCTTGATAAGCATACCCAGGAATGACCAATCAGAAGTCCCCGTCCGATTGCATCAGACAAGACTTTCTAAATTTTGCCCGAAGTAACTTCGAGGCAACTCCCTTCTTCGATAGTTGAGAACAAACACTCAGATAGAAAGGATCGAAATAGATACATAGAGCTCCGCGGCTTCTGCCGCAGGGCTATTGCCGCTGGCCTCCGCCAGCTAAAGACTTTTTTCTTAAACTTAGTTTTTTGGAGGAACTACATTTTCTTTTTAAGAGAAGAAACTTAGATCGTAGTCTGAGAAGCGAGAATCGCATCTTATACTCAACATGTGATTGTGACGCTGTTTAACTAACTTCATTTGTTTTAAATCAAATCATGTAGTGAAATAACTCCTTGACCGGTCAGAGAAGGATTTCTCTGCGTTTGAGAATAAACCAGGTAAACTGTAGACAAGTGGTTCCTGTCATCTTTTTGGACTCTTCTCTGTAGATCCTGAACTACAACCCCTAGCTTCACGATGTAACTGGCCAAACCAAACTACGTAACAATACTGCCGTTAAAGTCACCGGTGTTACTGTCGGTACTACTAGCTCTATTGAGAGCAATTGAGCAAGGAAACTGGAGAAGGTTAAAACTATGATGAATCTATGGAAATGTAGAAAACTTAATATCCTGGGCAAAGTTCAGGTTATCAATGAAGTCATCTTTCCTGTTTTGTACTATCTGGCCCCAGTGTTTCCTGCAAGGAAACGGGTTGTTAAGGATATTAACAGGGTTGTTTTTGCCTTGATCTGGTCAGGAAAAACTGAACTCATTTCAAGGTCTACGATCATGCTTGCGAGGGGTAGTGGGTGTCTAGGGTTGGACAATATCGAAGCAAAACTGAATGGACTGTCTGTGAGGCCGTTTTTTTGTTTGACTCTCTTATCAGGTAACCTTTCGAAAGGAAGTCTTTGTCTCCCCTGTTATTTTATGGCAAGCTCGCTCCGCAAACTGTTTCCCCCATTATGGTCAAACTCTCTTCCAAACAGCGCCCTGTGTAGCCCAAATCTTTCGAAAGCGAGTGTTCTTATCAAGTCCTTACACGCCGTGGATGCTGGATTTGTAGTGAAGTGCACTAAATTGCGTGATATTGTGCTATTGTGCTATTTGTGCTATATATATGGAACCGAAAGAGGTAACCCCCACGATTATGAGGAAATACCCCACCTTACCTTGGGCGAATATCTGGAGGGGCGTGTTCCACAGAATCCTTGACAGGAAATATGTTGACTTTCAGTTTCGGCTGTCCCATAGAGTTTTATTCGTGGGAGAGTTATTAAACAAATCGGGTATCGGAAAGGGTAAATTTGCGGTCTGTGGGTTCGTCTGTGGGTTCGTCTGTGGGTTCGTCTGTGGGTTCGATAAGCCACGTCTTTTGGGACTGTCGCAGAGCCTATAATTGCTTATCGTGGGTAGGTCGTATTGTTCGGGACGTAGGGGGTACTAGAGTGATATTTAATTCCAACCTTTTTGTGTACGGCTTTCCTGATAGTAGTTTTCCTAAGGCCGTATTCGCTCGTTTGTAGTTTGTCTTTTGCGCTGCCAAATTTTTCCTTTCGAAAGCCCGCTGCAAATATGTTTCCGATGGACAGTATATCCCTGATACAGAATAATCAACTCAATTAAGTACGATATTAAGACACCGGTAGACGCAGACTTCCATCGATTGTCTGCCGAAAAGTTAAAGAAAATTTGGGTCCAAGGAAGTTCTTTTGTGTTTATCAATAATGAGAAATGTTTGACCTTTAGCACTCACACTCAGCTGACTGTAAGGGAGCAATGGGGGTTTGTTGCATGACGATCTTTCTTGTTGTATAGAGCGCCTGAGTTTACTTATGTTGTCTTTTGAGTATGCAGCGACGTGCTTGGTTTCAATTTCCTTTTTGGAAAATTTTTTGCTGGCTGACTGCCGTCGTCTTGAATCCTTTACTGAACTCCCATTGGTGTCCTGCGTTTTGTTTCGTCACGACTTACATTAGTACTCTAAAACTGTTTTTCGGTAATTCTTTCTCTTGAAATCACCTTTGATGTAAATAGCAATTAAAACTTTTGTGTTTTCTGATTTGTATGGTAATTTTACGAAAACTAAAAAGGTTCGATGTGCATTATAATCCGCCAAAGGGTTTTTCTGTTTTTGCCTTCCTTTTATTTCTCTTTTAATATAATTAGCGTGAAATCTTGATGAAGATTTTCATGTGCAAAGATTCTTAAGTAAATTTGAAGAAATCTCTACGGTCATTTTACGAAAACTTACAAAAAGATTTCAAAGTGTATCAGTACCCGCAGAGAAGTTCTCTGTTTTGCCTTTATCGCTCTTTTCATGTAAATAGCGTGAAACCTTGATGTTTATTTTCATGTACAAAGAAGTTTGAGTGAATTTGGAGAAAATCTTTAAGTTAAGAAGGGCATTAGTATTCACAACATTTTCTCTGCAATTTTTTATTTTATAATTGATGTAAATAGCAATAAACATTTGTGTTGTAGATTATCATGTATAAAGTTTGAATACAATTGAAAGAATCACTATTTTAAAAGCAGTATAATTGTAAGAGCGAAAGGAAAAGTTGTTGTATTCGAGTTGCTAAGTTACCGTAATTATTTTATTAATTGTTGTAATGAGCCAGCTGTGTGTGCAGCTGAATGTATGTGGAGTGTTATGTCCGTTTTTTATGTTAATTAGGTTTGAGTTGGAGCACTTCTGTAATACACAAGCACAGCACGCAGCCCATCGTGTTCTTTCCTTTCCTTGTTCAAGTGTTGCTACTCCTATTAATTCGAAGATACTCTAAGTTTGTCCACGCTCCGCGCTTACTGATGGACAACACCCTAATAGGCCGATACACCAGAACCCCTGAGAAACGCCATCGAGGCCCCACGTTAGATCTGGTGGCAACGGACTCTATCCTTGTCTTTTTCGGAGCTCTTTTTGTTTCAAACCGAAACTGGTACATTGCATACAATTTTCATCAAGTTTTATCACTTTACAGTTGGAACGCAATTTTCGTTCTTGGCTTCTAATATCTTTCACAGTCAGCATGAGTGCGTCTGGACTTAAGCGTTTTTAGTATCTAACAGCAACCTTCAAGTTCTTTACTGCGTTAATGGAGAAGTAGATTTAAGAAAACAGTGGTCACGTTACTTTATGTCAAAACCTCGTTACAAAATTTGAAGATTTTGAAACCATCCGATGATCCTCTGGATGCCCAGTACCGAGGGAGACTCTAAACGAAGAACAGCAGCCAGATGACCTCATTTCGCAGTTTTAGGGATGCTTCACCTTATTAGAATTTGTAAATAGCACGGTAATCCCACAAGCAGATGTCTGTATAGTCAGCAAACCTCTTTGGACAGACAAATTTACTGAAATTTTCCGCGTACTGGAAATCTGAGTTGAATGGATTATCAGACTGCGTAGCAGGAAGTCGATGAATCGTCCTTACGACAACTCACCTCCTTTTTGGACGAGCTTAGCTAAGACAACGTCCTCGCTCGAGGTAAAAGTCGGTCCCTCGAATGTCGCTGACAGTTAAGCCCTCAACTTCTTTAATTGACTCTACCAGTGATTTTTAATGCAATAATGCTATTATTATCTGCTATTTTGTTTGAGATTCTCAGCTTTATTACTTCTTACACGTATGGTGAGTTCATTTGTTTATATAGCAGCATTTCCTTCCATTTACTCCTCCCCTTTAGTAGGCTCAGTTTCGGTGTTAGCCTAATCGGGACAAGTCAGGATACAAACAAGGGTTATCATATTCCTTGAACTCCCGGAGAGTAGAAACCATAACAATGCCTGACACTAAAACCAATACAGCCCGTATGCACTTCCCCCGATATTTACAGGAGACGGGTCGGAAGATTTCGGGCAATGGTGCCGTCGACTCGAGGTGGCAGTAAAAGCCTCAAGTGAGTTCTCAAATATTGGTCTTGCTCAAGTTCTTCTCATTAGATTAGGTGGACAAAGCATTAGCCTATTGGGACAGTTTTAATGACTGTTAAGTCAGACTATGAGAGTGTAAAGAGTAGAAAGCCATGCAATGTGATCCTCTTCTGGACTCTAGCGGCTTTTGCAATCTTTAGCTGTTATTTAGTCAGGCGTAAAACGGTATTCAATCACCGTTACTCTGTGTTTTTCATGACTTATAACGAAAATTATTAGTAAGGACAGGGAGCTGGTAAGGACAACGACCAACGTGAATACACGACTGGAGAGCTTGATGAAACCAAATATTCAATAGATTTACTCTTGTGTGATAGGAAGGGATACTAAACCAGGGAGTTGCTATTGAGAAAGAGATACATCGGAAACTTTAACTTATGGTCATCTGATTAGATCCACCTCATCGTTTGTATAGTTTCAATTCATGAGTGATTATTAGAGCTTAGGGTACACACTTCTCTTGTCTGATCCTTTTCAATTGATTCATGATACCCAGGTAAACCTTATATACACCTACTTATACCGTGTGAATAAGATAAGGAGGAACAATGGTTTGATCCGAAGATTTTTATCGACAGCCAAGTAAGAAACACTTTCCATACAATCAAAACGACTGCTAATTCCTAAGGAGTCTAGAAAGACTAACTTATAAGAAGAAGGTTTTACACTGGAACAACGCGTAAGTGAGGAAAGAG
Source organism: Holothuria leucospilota (assembly GCA_029531755.1). Lineage (NCBI taxonomy): Eukaryota > Metazoa > Echinodermata > Holothuroidea > Aspidochirotida > Holothuriidae > Holothuria > Holothuria leucospilota. The sequence continues at coordinate 4,447 of JAIZAY010000583.1, read as the reverse complement.
AGGTGTGAGACTATAATTTGTTTTAAGATTATATTACTTTCTGCAACCTTTCGCAATTTCCGAATGGTAAGTGCATGATCAACATGTTACGTAAAATTTAACTAGCCTATTGTGATAAGCGTTGCATCGCCTTGGAAGCTGCAAATTAATTTTCGAGGAAAGCGACTGGCAATGCTAGAGCATATTGACAAAATTTGTTGACATTTCTTTTCAACGTAGCAGACGACATGGACCTTTTATTAAATACTAACAACAGCTTTAAACCTATTGTATCTTCAAGTGTTATACAAAGCAAGTGATCTTGGTGGCAACTAGGTGGGTACAAAGGGGAGAGCTGCCGTTTTATCTCCTTCTAAATGAGAACTCCCTGACTAAACTAGTTCTCTTTTCAGCTCTTACATGAAAGTTTTGCAAAGCAGTTGTAAATTTTGATTTTGGCAAGGAGATATAAGCCTTTTCATTTTATTTTCATAGCTGTAAAATGATCCTAGTTTTTTGTTGTCTCGAGTAGTTTCAAGGTGAATCATTTCCTCTTAGCCCCCCGCGTACACGTCAATTATACTATGAACTATGAAACTGAGTTGTACACACTCGATAGGGCATCCGTGAACTGAAATGTAACATAACATATTGGTATAGGGAAAGAAACAGCAAGTATAGTATGATTACATGTAATGTAGGTTTTACTTTTCTTGCATGGTTTACATAAATGGAACAGTATTCACACAAAAAGACACAAATGGAAGTACATTGGAAATAATTTTTTTTGCCGAATCGGAACATGTAAGTTTAACAGCACTTTCATTGTGTGTAAAGGGTTGAGCACAAAATGCGAAAGTACCAGTTTGAAAATCATACAGTCTGGTCACAAAAGATAAATAAACAAACAAACAAACAAACAAAAACAAACAATCAAACATGGTTATATCTTCATCATAAACGTTGCTTTCGTTTTACCGACTTACACTGCCGAGAAGGTACCGTAATATGCTTGTATTGTGTGTTCAAAATTATGCGGAATATTTCTCAATATTCAGATAAATGAACACAATTTTGCTGCCTACAAAACGGGAGGAAATCCAGCTATTCCCTTACAGATCACAATACTAAGTCAGGTATGCAATAAAACAAAGAAGTGTTCCTGATGATTTACCATGCACATGTAATGTGAGGCGATGAACGCGGTGCACAATCCGTTGATTCTAAAGCCTTCACAGTTAGCTCCGCCTCTAATAGCACAAAGAATAACTTCATTTCCCGACGACATTCTCCTTTTTTCCTGTATACGGAAGGTTAGGACGACTTTAATTGATGTGTGACCTGTAACATTTGTTGCACACATTGAAGTTATATGCTTAATTGTTCCAAATTTGATCAGTTACCGTAACCTGCTTTTCATGCAGTTCTACCGTACTCTAAGATCACAACTACAGGTGGTCTCGACCAGCAATTTCAGTATGTTGCTCTTAGTCATTATTGGTTATTCTCTCTGAATACATCATCTGATTCTTGACTAATATTTATAATGGGCTCCCGGGGTCTTCTTCCAGTTCGGTTATATTTAGTTTGTGCTTTGACCATCGTCTTTTCTTCGTCTCTTTCGGTAAGTAAGAATTCTATCTTCTTATACAAACTACTTAAGGATAATGCTGGATGTCTCTTACGATACAAACTTAGTTAATTTCCAAGTAGAAGTTTTTATTCTCAAAAATACAACCAAACTTCTAAACCGAAAAGTTATTTCCTTAAAGCAAATCCATCATTTGGAAAAGAGTTGAATTCTTATTCAACATTTTAGCTTAGTTGTTTTTACGTGTAATAATTTGCCATGGTCTGGTTTATAAACAAATCTTGAGTCAAAAAAGCGAAGTAGGATTGGACATTGTCACGTTTCCGTCTTCTTTCGCTGTACTTCATGGATCAAAGAGAATGAGATCTTTCTCTACCATGTAATTTCTAAGCCTATTACAATTTTACAAAATCTTGTACGTCAAAGAAACTTTACAGTATAAAGACTGTTCTGGTCTCTGTCTGAATTTTGAACGATCGCTTTGTAAACGTATTCCCTCAATTATGTCTACTCAGATCACTTTTAGACTCTTTTAATGATTATAAAGCTTTTCAAAATGTTACATTAGAATGTTTTCAACTTGAAACCTATCAAATGAATTTTGGTAAGTATCAAAATAGAAAACATGTATTCATTTGTTTACTTGCAAAAATTTACTGCTTGGAAAAAGTGGTAAGTTATACTTTGAAATACACAAAATTTCAAAATGATTAAGTTTTATTAAAAGTCAACCAAATCACATGACTCGACTTTTATGTAGCTCAAAAATTAAGCTTCAAAATTTTCCAAACTGGATACTGGAGAAACAAAGAAAATATAAAGTTCTTTGAATGTTATCTGAAGTTTCATGGAGTTAATTTGTAAATAATTACTACTAGTCTATTGTTCGTTTGGCAACAGAAATTGTTATTATTTCTTCGATCTGAAAAACCAAAGACAAAAATCATTAAGTTCACATATTACAAACGAAATGGGAAAAAGGTATATAAAGATAATATGCAAATAAATATAAATATGTGGTAGTTAGCTACCACACTTTTTGTAAATAATGGCTGCAGTTGTAATTGTAACCGTTCCCTTCAAATGACAGAAAGAGGTCACCTCTGTCTTCTTCTAAGGAAGCACAATTACCGTATTGCAATAATTTAAAGTGTTATCCATAGCCAAAAGTATTAGAATTTTAACATTGGTTAGCTAAACGAAGTTTAAAATTGAGTTCATACTTTCTAAAATTGTAAAAGTAACTAATGACATATCCTTCAGTATTAATTTCCCAGAGTGTTAATGAAACGTTCCATATATTTTCGTAAAATCTGTTAAACCCAAAGAAGGAGCCTGACAGCAGTAGTCCTTACATTTGAAGAGTTACGACTCTTAAGGGGGAAGTCGGGTTGAGGGTTTATCATGTCAGCATCTCGCACTTGGAACTAAGGGTGGTGTCATTATTGACTGTTGTTTTACTTCTAAGGCCTACTTATTTTAAAGCAGTTAAAAGCAAACTTTTTTCAACTGGTATCACTTGTAGAGGTCGTGCAAAGATTCCATTCACCATATATAGTCGTTGAACTAATGAAACTTGACTTTCGGTCATCACAGATGCTTATAACGCAAGATGTAAACAGAAAAACTTCACATGACGAAGGATTTAGAGGAACACTTGTTATAATTGGGATGGTATTGTGGCAAACACATGTCTGACCAAAAGTTAATTTCCTTTAATTTCTTTTGTCTCGGAGAAGTGGAGACAAATAGGGGCAAACTAATACATTTTGTGTAGATCGGGATAGCGATATTGTTGCATTGTTGGCGACGTCAAATTATATTACTACTGAAATATCAGCTGGCTCATAATTGGTTTAAATGAAGCTACCCGAAAGTTTTACACAGGTATTTTATAGTAATTTTATGACTTACAATAGATATATTTAATAACATCCTATACTGAAAATGACATCTGTTTTAAGTTTTTTACTTCAATCAGGGAGTTGTCGAGATCCATTCATGACTAGAGTTCTCCAGTGTACACTAATTCATATTGGGCGGCTGCACATTCCCTTGACATAAAACCGAAGTAAACCAAAAAGCTGGAAATACTTGAATTTTAAGTACTGAAGAATGCTCCCTTGTATTTTAAGGCACCGATAACTTGTGCGAAGAGCAGTGTAGTATAACTATTGCAAATTTATTAACCTCTAAAAGGCCATATTTTCTGTTCCTGGCCAGTATATCGCTTAGTTTTGCGAGCTTGGTAGTAACGTTTATGACAGTTACCTCTGTCCTGTTTAAGCTCAATAGCAAATTTAAGACTGAGTAATGTAAAGGACTTATGAAGTTGTTACTTTACATTCGTTCTCCGACTTGTAGAAGAAAGTTGGAAGTAATTTTGATTGGTTTCGTTAAAAATATCATGACAAAAAAAAAAGAGATACAAAATACTTCATGGAGCAAAAATTTTAGGACGAAAGATTGAATGTGTTGAGTTCTTTTGTTTTCTTAGAAAGGACTTTTTCCAAAGTCATGTGCCTTTTCATAGAAAATCGTTTCACATGTAAATCGTCTTTATTCGTAAACATTGGTAGTTTTGTTTATATTTCGTACATGATTTTCGCAAAAGAAGCTTTCAAGTTCAATACATTGTATCTGTACTGCCAATCTACAGCAAGTAAAGCATAAAGTTGTTGACAATTTCGGTGCAAAGACGTTGACCACGTATCAAAAAAAATTGAAAAAAAAAATAAATTTTATCCTTTATTTCGTATTTGTGGTCATGAAGTCACTGCGTTTGAAGATACAAAATGAATTTTTGTTACAATGGTCCTTCCGTTTCAAATTAGACAGAAACAATGCTTAGATACGGACTGTGCCTCATTGTGATGT